>JPKC01001382.1:0-20029 GCA_000750925.1 Pseudogymnoascus sp. VKM F-4518 (FW-2643) | reverse complement strand
TATGCAGTTTTGTATTTTCCACTTTTAACTCCAATAACTGCTTCTATAAGTTGGATTTCGCGTTCTTGAGCCTTTATACTCCTTTTACAGACCATTCTAGTATAGTAGTAGTAGTAGTATTGGTAGTAGTTAATGGGGTCGCTTGGTTTAATAGGGTGGCCTAACCCCACTACTGCATCTACGCCATTGCTGCATCTACGCCACGACCTACGTTATAGCAAATTATCGGCGTATAATTTAAGGCTATTATAAAGACCTATATATATATATATTAGGCACTATTTAAAGGGAATACCTATTATAAATTGACACTTATATTATTATCTGTCAATTATAAGCTCTTTAGCTACATAAGCTATTAAGCTATTATAAGAAGCCCCTACTCTTAAGAACACGTAGTAACCTAAAGGCAAAATACGTAGTAACTTAAGACAAAAATGGCAACTACATTTAAAGGAGAAAAGCTTATTGGTAAAACCAACTATATTGAGTGGTATATGAATGCTACTTTATACCTTGAAATCAATGGCTATATGCCTTATATTGATAGTAGCGAAGCTGCTCCTAATAAATCCTTATATTTTAAGGATGAGAATACACCTTATAGCCCTGAATTAGGTGTTAAATACATAGAAAAAGAGCTTGAATATCAACGCAATTCTAAAAAGGCTCTAGGAGCTATTAAATCTATTATTTCAATAGATAATGTTGATAGATTTAAAGATCGAAACAGCCCTAGGCAGCTATGGAAAGCTATTAAAAGCACATATGGCGAAACAAGCCTAGAGCTAATTTCGAGATATCTAAATAAGATAATTGACTGTCATTATACCTCTTTTAAGAGTATTGATGAATATACTAGTCAAATTCAAAGCTCTGCATTATATCTTAAGGATTTAGGGCAACAATTACCTAATCCTATTATTGCAAGCCTTATATTTAAAGGCTTGCCTAGCTCATTTGACGCTATTGCTTCTAGAAAGTATGAAGAATTAGCTAAGGATTTAAACAAAATTGATATTCCTAAGCTAATATCTGAACTTATTTCAGAAGAAGCAAGAATGTCTAGCAATTTAGAACAAAGTGCAAATAAGGCTATAGCTAATAAAGCTAAGTTACCTTTTAAGAGCTCTTGCACACATTGTAACAAAACAGGACATGCCTAACCCCACTACTGCATCTACGCCATTGCTGCATCTACGCCACGACCTACGTTAAGGTAACAGTTAATTATATAATTGCTACCTAAACTATTAAAAATTACTAAATTGCTACCTTATATTTTAAAAATTACAGAATTGCTAGGCTATAAACTTACAACTTAAGTTAACTTATAATTATAGCTAACTATAATATATTAGAATATAACTTAGTTACTACTGGTGGGGTTCTAAATTGCGTTCCTCCTAGATTCCCACCATGCACGCCAAACCTCCTCTTAAACTAGGGTACCTTACGCTTAAAGTTAAATCAATTCGCTCCCTTAACGCTCTCACATCTACAAATACCCCTGTCGCTGTTGCTGTGGATGCGCCTCGTATTCAACATGTCCCTTCCCTCAAGTCCGCATATCATCGTAGCTATGATAAATGTAGAGTAAATAGACGCATTACTCTACAACACATGCCCGGATGCAATAAGTCTACTTGCACCGTGGAAGTGCTTGTACCGTACAAGCACTATGCGGTATACGGTGAGCCCCAGGATAAAATGCGCTGGGCAGCATGGTGCAATTTATGTCCCTACCTCCAGGATTCAATTTCTCTTGTTAAGAGCCCTCCAATTAAATCCAGAATCCATGCTAGAGATTCATTCAAACATAGTCCCGCATGTAATAGGCCTACCTACGCCGTGGAAGTGACAGCAGAGCTTGCCCTGGAAATGCTACTGAGCAGCAAGACTCCTGTACGTTCCGTGCTGGACTGCTGCCACTTATATATCCCTAGCTCATATCTCCACCTCCTGACTCCGATCTTCCTGTCAGCCCCTCACCAAGCTTCTTGTCCATCGCTGCTAGAGAAAATTCTTGAGAGATGGCGACGCCATATATCACATTGATTCAAGGGAGACGACGACGGTCTTGGTGACCAGAAGAGAACGTAGGAGACATTCGGAGGAGCCTGCCCCGAAGGAATGGTATTATGGAAGAGAAAATATATGGGAGCAAGAGGAGAGCGCCCTAGTAGCCGAAAGTAGCAGCCAGTTTTCCGCAAGGTAGATAAATTAACTGTCGCCATAATTCAACTACGTTTAATATGATGAAGTGCATGCTTTGGATAGATAACCATCCAATATCGTATTTAATGGCTCTCACTTATCGTGCTTTTTTTATTCTATTTTCCGGCTGATGGGTGTAACATCAGCCCATCCCTTTCCCTCGCCCCCTGTCTTCCGCACTGTCTAGTTCTACTGTGTTGCCGTTGAAGGCATTTTCTCCTATGCCGAGCCGGTATATAAAAATCATGAGTTACTGTAATTGTAAAAAGAAAATCGTGAGATCGTTGAAATCCCCAGAGACGCCCGCCAAACTTGTTGAAGTTGGCCCGCGCCACGCTAAATGCAAGAGCCGTGCCGCCAGTGTAATTGCTCAGAGAGCATCTGGACGGCCGGAAAATATGAGTTGATCCTGAAATATTTGAAAATCACCAATTATGCCACTGGAAGGACGTTTGATACAATTGCCGCTGGGGCATCTTCGACTTTGTTCCCGTTCGTAGCTGGCGCCGCAGCCGCTGCAGGCGTGGGGCCAGCTGCAGGTGCGGCATCACCCTCAGCAGGCTGGTCAATGTTTGGAACGGAAAGGCCCTCAAACAGCGAAAATAATCCATCCCGTTGGTGGAAGTCGTTATGGACTAAATTATGTCAGCGAATGTCAAGAAAAGAAAAGGGGCAATTAATGGACATACCGATATTAACGAGGTAGTATGTCTCCATAACTCGCTGAATAACATTGCGACTTGGGCTTGAGGCCTCATGGCAATGGGCCCAGTCCATTCCTAGACGGAAAGCCTCATCCTTCCAGGCCAAAAAGCTGATCGTTTCCACGATGGTTGGCTGAACGATTTCCTTTCCGGGAAACACGCCCCAAGTAACAGCATTTGGAGCATCGCTAGGAGCATTGGTCCGTAGCGTACCTGTCTTTGTAACCGCATAATAAGTCACTTCGGGGTCTTTCGCGATTCTATCAAGCAGCTCATCGATAAGTTCCGGTGCAACCAAGAGCTCGAGGTACGCCTTCTGATAGACGTATCCATTGAGAGGTCCCCATCCATAAACCGGGTGAGATGACTTAACTCCATCCACGGCAGGTTGCGAGTTGATTGTAAGCAGCCCGCGCTCATTAAGTCCAACAAGTTGGTTCTTAATAACATCGGCTTCGTTTGAGATTGGCGCTTCGCTCCATGGCAAACTTTCGACGTCGGCATTTAAGTATCGCAGGAATACATTTGCGATATCCTTGACTGATTTAGGCTCGCCCCACAACTTGATGTTCTGCTCATTGCTTCCCTTTAACCCAATTCCGTATGCATCAAGTTCGCCGAAAGCCGGAGACCTCGAATCACCCCATCTGCCGTTGGGGAACTCATCCCATTCCTGAGTTCGCATGACGTAAGATTTGTTCCTGTTTCGCCAGAAAATGGGTCGTACATCTTCCCCCCTTCTTCCGAGGCCAAGAGATTGACGCCATGGGAGAGCCTGTTTCAATGGGCGCTCTTCAGACGGAAGCATCTCGAGCTGTTCAAGAACGCCGCGAGTTGCCTGGGCCAAGTTCATTGTGTAGAAATGCAGATGGTTGATCCCTGATTCGAGGATAGCGCGACACATCCCCGTAACCAAACCCCTTCCGATCTCTCTGACTGCTGCATCATCGTTCTTGACGGGTTCCATGGCTTCAATCCATCCAGGAGGGATCTTAGCGTTCATATGGTTGCACCTTCTCAGGAAGCTGGCATATGTGGAGATGGGCATGATACCTGGGATGATTGGAATGTTTATGCCCTTTGCCCTAACTTTTCTGACCCAATCCAAGAAGTTGGGTACATCGTAGAACATCTGGGTCACAATGAAAGTTGCGCCCTCGTCGACTTTTTCCTTCAGGTGGTCGAGCAAAAGATCGGCATCTGTTTGGTCGTCACACCCTTCTGGATATCCTGCAACACCAATGTCGAAGTGGTTTCCGTAAGTTTTGCGGATATAGCCGACAAGATCTCTCGCGTACTGGAATCCTTCGTCGGTAGCCACCCATTTTTCCTTCTCGCGAGGGGGGTCCCCACGGAGAGCCAGAATGTTTGTGCAGCCAGCCTTGTATGCGTTCTTGAGGGCATCATCGACCTTTTCCTTTCCCATGTCCGTACACGTCAAGTGCATGCATGTCTCCAACCCGTAAACTGACTGTGCCACACTGACCATCTCACATGTCAGTTGCGCGTGGCGGCCGCCAGCGCCCCAAGTTATGTCGATGAAGCTCGGCCCCAGCCCATGCATTCTGTCCATGCGATCGTACAGGTTCTGGACACCCTGGGCAGTCTTGGGCGGGAAGAACTCGAACGAGAAAGTAGGCTTCCCGACCTGCTCCCCCTGGTTTAGCATGTCCTTGATATGCATCGTGAAGAATATGTGATGTGTGTGTGTGTGTGTGTGAGGAGCCTAGGTTCAGTTCTGGCACGGAAAATTAGTATGACTGTTGTATCACCGCAGGCTCGCGGAATGATATATTCTGCATGGAGCGAGGGGTGTTTGCTGGGATAAATCTCCGAACTTCGGTATACAAAGGAGGGGACTTACCATGCAATTGAAAAACCCGCGGTGAAGCTGAAGTTTGGCTGCTCCTGGTTTATCGGCGTGTCAGCCGAAGTAACGTTTGCGAGCCCAACGATCTGCCTCCTCTCGCTGCATGTACACCACTAACAAAGTGTTGGTGGGTATGGTGGAGTTTGAGGTTTTTCGATGATGGAGGGGAAGAAAGTGGCGGTCGTTAGGTACATAAGTATCGGTGCGACTATCGGGCTGTTTTGAGGATATAGTGGGGTAACTAATTAGCCTACCTCGAGTTCGGAAAGAGCGCAGTTCCTTGCACCCCCATCCCCCACTACCAGCCAATTCGATCCCCGAACCTAAATTATAATTCGATGCAGCCAATTGAGGGCACCGGACCCTTTTCGCGGGCATAATCGTCACTTGTAGCCATGATGAGGCTTTTATGTGGCTTTCGGATTCATATATAAATGGTCGATCCTGTGTGGTCGACAATGACATAGTGCTATTATCACAGGCAATCAGTCAGCCCACCAATCCCCTGGTTCTATGCCAATCTAAGGGCTGGCCGTTGCATCCCAGGACATCGATATGCAGGACGCGACTATGCAGTTATGCAGTGTGATTCGAAAGATTCTATTCATTTGTCCGACTAACTGAGTCGTGATACGTATAATTTTAACAACCAGCCATACCCACCCGTACGCTCCAATTTCCCCTGAAAAAAATGACAACAAGACACAGTAAAAAAACCAAGCATCATGTCCCATAAAAGAAAGCCGTTTAGCGACTTTGCGTCTTGCCCATACCGCGCTTTCCAGAAAACTAGATTGATGGTTAGCTGAGTCACAAGGGAAGGGGTTATAGGCAGCACTCACCAAATGCTTAGGCATGGCAGCCGCAACATGTCTGTCAGCCTCACCAGCACGAGCCATTCTGTTTCTATGCCTCTGTCCCAACTTGGCAATTCTCTCCGCCTTCGTCCTCGCAGTTCCCTCGGGAACACCGTCTTCACGACGGTTGCTCTGGCTTCTGGCACGGCTCTTCGCGCGCATCTTGGCCTCGTACTCTGGCGAGTCAACATCCATAACATCCTCAGTTCCAGTACGGCTGCGAAGAACACTGCGTCCTCTGGACTGCGATCTTGCGCGCGTAGTGAGCGAAGTAGTATCCAGACCAAGCGAGTCCAAGTGATCCTCCATATCCGTAAGCTTCGCCTTTGTCAATGTGCGAGGGATGATCGCTCTGTTCTTCAGCGACTTCTTCATCTTCGCGGCATTTCTGATCAGGATTCTCTTCTCCCTGATTAACTCAGCCTTCATGCGGATATCGGCATCCTCAGCATCCTCAAGATCATCCTCAGAATCGTAGTAACCCTCGGCCTCAAGCTTCTCTTCCTCCTCCTCCAGTGCAGCAAGCTTAGCCTCGATTTCAGGATCGATGAAGTCGTAGACGTTCTTGCCGTCCAGAACCTCAGGAACCTTATCGTACTTCCACTCGTCGTTCTCAAGCATGTACTTATCCTTGAGATTGACATTGAAGACACCAGCTCCTCCGTTCTCCTCCTCAATGTCACGAGCAAGCTTCCTACGCTCAGGATCGTTCTTGTCGTACTTCTTCATTTCCTTCACGGCTTCCGGAATAAATGCCTCCCTAACGACACCGTTCATTGGGCGAGCAACGTGGATACGTGCAAGAACATCTCCAAGACGACCACCGACTGCGCCATTGCTGTTTGTGCCAGCCTTAAGCTTCTGGGCCACACGGTCCGCAATCAAGCGCTCGCATGCCGCATTCTTCACTTCCTGGACACCTTCCTCGGTGGTGCAAGATAATTGCAGCATCTCAACATCTCCTGGCTTCAGTAGGGCCTGTAGCTGTGCCTGGGACTCAGGATCGAGATCCTCCGGGCGCATAACATCGATCTTGTTGATGACGATGAAGACGAGCTTGTTGGCGAAAAGAGGCTTAATACTTTGGAAAAGCGCAATCTGTGCGGCAACAGTGTAACCACACTGCTCGGAGAGATCCATGAAGTATAGAATAGCAGATCGCAAATGCGCGATGGCTGTGATCGACTGCATCTCGATGGTGTTCATCTCCTCCAGCGGGTGATCGAGGATTCCGGGGGTATCAATAGCTTGGAATCTGAGATACTTGTAATCGAAGTGACCAACGAACAAGCTCTTCGTGGTGAAAGCGTAAGGCTGAACATCAACGTCCGCACGGGTCACGCTCCTGAGGAAACTCGACTTTCCGACATTGGGGTAGCCACAGATGAGTAGCGTTCTGGTGTTGGGGTCGATCGAGGGGAGACGGCCCAAATGCTGACGGACCTGGTCGAGGTATAGAAGAGGGTCCTTAAGGCGCTTGCAGATGGTGGCCATGCGACCAAGAGCAGCACGCTTGAGCTGCTTACATTGGAAAAGCGACTGGGCGTATTTGAGGAGGCGAACGTAATCGCGGGAAACGGTTTCGATCAGATGCTTCGCTGTCGCTAATTGACCCAGGGCAATACGGAAATGGTCGGCATCGTAAAGCGTATTCAGAAGATCTTTGTGGAAAGGATGGATATCCTGAAGACGTGGGAAACCATCGAGAATCAAAGAGATCTTCTCGCTGAAAGTCTCTTGTGTGAACTTGACCTTTCTGGTGTAAAAGTCTGGAATAGTGGTTAGTTTTGGGGGTTCTGTTGTCGACGATAGAAAATGCTACTCACTTCTGATTCTGCTAATCTGAAATCCTGCACGAATCTGCGTGGGGAGTCTCCTCTGCGTACGACTCAACACAATGTCCAAAAACTCCTGCGAAGTCGGCACCGGTTGGATGTCTTTCCACGTAGTCTTCATTTTGGCGACGTTTCTTACGAGAAGAATGTTTCGTCGTCAACTTTCGGTCTCAGTTGAAGCCCACAAAGTTTCGTTGTGAGCTTTTCTGTGGAGGCGCAAAATCTAAAGTTTAGCGCTAAAATAATCGTACCGTCCTTATCGGAGGAGGATAGGATGTGGCACGGAGCAAGCGGCCGCATCTATACCCCACCGTTCCGAAGACACCGAGACCAACGCACACTGCTCGAGTACAACTCACAAGTAAGCCAACAAATATACAACGGAGGCTCTTGTATGATTTGTGCGGCGGAGCTCTAGGTCACAATTAGGATAGTTTTCTTGCATATTACTACATTAAGAACATAACACAGAAGAGAAGTAATCATATCTCGCATTCAAGCTATTGGCTCTATACTTTTTATTCACTTCAAACCCCATCTCCTTTGTGTAGATGCAGAGTAACTAGGCCCAAAAAGCCGTGGCTGAGTACGCCTTGAGGCCCAAGATATCAATAGATCTTGAAGCTATCAAGGGCTACTCAACCCCAAAGTGGCCAATTTTCGAACCTATTTATGATTTAAGCCATAATATAGTCTCCCTCCTTGGTGGCAAGATTTCCGCTGTCTCGCTATTTCTGTAAATAACAAACGCTTCTATCACATGCTCATTCATCCCTGAAAGAGTAAACCCGCAGCGAATTCAACATTCCCATCGCACGCATTCAGTGCATTGATGGCCTCCTCCCTAGAAAAGCCGAGTGCGACTAGCTGGTCGATAGACTCTGCTGAGGGAGCCGGTGCCGAAGCAGCTTGCGGCGGTTGAGCCGGACGTTGCACTTGGGGAGTCGCGGCTGCCTGTGCAACAGGTGCGGCAGGTGTATTTGCCGCTGCTGGGCCAGTCGGGCCAGCCGGGCCAGATATTGCTCCTGATCGTCCTCCAATGGTCGTGCCACCAGGGCCCTCAACCGTGGGCTCGCTGACCTCCTCGAAACTCCTAGGTATATCTGCTTCGCCAAGGAAAGGTACCTCTACGTCTTGGATAACGAGTTTATCCTTCGACAAATCGATACATGCCTGGTGCCTTTTGAGCATGTCAAGCCCAAGGAGCAGATCTACGTCCTTGCCTTCCATTACAGTGAAACTGCAGGGCAGGAATAGGCTTCCGATTTTGATCTGAGCTGAATGAACTCGGCCCAAGATATTTGCTGTGCCCACACCTCTTGCAATGCCTGCAAAGCGTTTGTCAACGAGCCTCATAATTCCGCAGGATTCGGCACAGGACGGTGACATGATGGTTGCCTGAGCTCCAGAGTCGACGAAAGCTTTAACCTTGTGGCCGTTGACCTCGACGTCAATGTACAGCATGTGAACCCTCCCAAATACTAAAATACACAGTTAGACACTTCCATCGGATATGCATCGCTGGTCCGGGCTACTTGCCTTCGGGGTTGTGCTCAATGGCATTCTGAAGATTCTCCTGCACTCGCTCTTCTCTGATCATCTCAGCAATGCGAGTCTGTGCATCAATGTCAAACGGATCCGCGTTGAGGTCGGCAATGTGCTGCTGACGCATCATCCTTTCTCTGCGTTCCTGATCCTGCATCTGTCGGAATAGCTGAGCAAATCTTTGTGGGTTTTCGACAGCCGCTGCCAATTCTGGCTGTGCTCGCTGAACTTCTTGTCGCATGCGAGGGTTGCCGAGTAGCTGGAGTCGGATCACCTCTGGATCTTGATCGTCTCTGGTGGCTGGCCGTCTCGCTGGTTGTGCTGCGCTTGGTTGAGGGACGCCAGTATTCCCCACTATGTCCCTGACGTGCAATGCGAGCATATCACCATCTACGACTTGTAACTGCTCCAATGTCTTGGCGTCATCGGAGAGCAGCTGCCCGTTGTGGTAGATGTGTTGTGAAGTCGTCGGGATTTGAGCCTCAGCCTGGACCATCCCTTTCAACGAGCCAACTGTTGTGTTTGCTGGCACTTCGAGGTTGAGAAGGTCTTGTTCGAGGGCCTCTTCCGAGGCAATATTTAGGGTGAGCCGCATCCTGGGCGAGCTCTGAGATCAAGAGTCGCACCTGGTTTGTTGTTAGTCAATGGTGCAACGAAGGCTGTGGGTGAGAACCCTACAATGTCAGGGACCACAAAGTCTGAGATATTAGACTTGATATATTCACTTCGAGCAAGTCAAGAGCGTGGAGCAGCCTGTTGATTCACGGTAGAGGTTCGATATTTACTCTGTAGGTGTTTACGTGGGGTAATGAGTGGCGAAAGTTTGTTGTGGGTAGGTTGTGGCGGTTTATATTATCCCCGGAAGTGCATCGATCAGAATAGAGTGGAATGTACTCGAAGGAAGGTGCAGTGCAGAGAGTTTATAGCAGGCACGAGTTGCGAACAGAGGGGTTTGTAATGATGTTTGATGTTTGGACGAGTGGGCACGAGATGTGGAAGCGATCCAGACCATGGTGAACCTGTATGTATCCAGCCAGGCAGGCACACCCCAAACTAGTACCTTATTATTCTGGCATGAAATATTGAGGCAGACAGTTCTGGCCTCGCGATGACGATGACGACGACGATCTTATCAATTATCAAATATCAAATGTACCATATTATGCGCTGCGCCTCTACTGCCACGTATTTACTATTCAGAACTTGAAAGCTATCCTGAAAATAAATATTGTAACTTTACTGTGATGGTATACAATATCTAAGTTTTAATCACAAAGAGATTCATACGCACATTATATGCACATGTATGGATCTAGGATCACTGCAATAGGCAGTCTAGTCCATTCGCACAGTAGTGCACTGTCACAATCGTGGGATTTATAACGACATACTGCGTTGATCTGACGCTGTTGAGGGAAAGAGGATTAGTTGGTCGCTGTTCCTACAGATAATTTAACCTTGTCTGTCTTGCCTTGTCTTGCCTTGTCTCTCGCCTTGTCTTGCTTGCCTTGAAGTACCTTTACAGCCGCTGTCATCACCAACTTATATATCTGAACCCGCGTCTAATTATTGTAACTTTCTCTTGTCCCATACCTTAATATACTGGCCTTCTCATATGATATAGCAAGTCAAACTTCGTGCGAGAAACAATAGAGTAGCAAAGGTCTTGCGCGCCGAAATTATTGGGTGGTAAGCCTTATCGTCAGCTAGTCTGCCCCTCATCACCCCGCAATCTCTACCACAGGAAAACGCCGCTACGTATGACGATGAGCGAACGATCTATGCCTGGCCCTTACGCTTAACATGGCATTCTGACCTAACATCTCCACAGAACTTCAACCAAACCATGCCTCTCGATTTCGATCACCAGGAGGTGCAGGATGCACCCATAGAGAACGGTGACGAGGCCGGCTATCCTGGCGACTACTCCGATGACGCTAATGGCAGGTTCGTTATCATCAACAACGCGGACGAGGGCCAGCACGGCGATGACGGACAGACCCGGACTCTTCGCTCCCTACACCCATATACCCGCCCGCTGACAGTCTCCGACCTCGACTCCTGCATTGCTCTCGAGAATGCGGCCTTTGACGAGAATGAGAGATGCAGCCCAGATAAGGTGAGCTCGTTCTTATATGTCACGTGTCGTTCTTATTCCTCCCCGTTACTGGCCATTGCGAAGGTGTAGTGCTACGAATCTGTTGTATTACCTTCCCCGCCAGAGGCCCATCATTATTGTCTGGAAACTTCCCGTCTTATACTTTGTCGTTGGGAGTTTTGGGTGGGGCGTTGGTCCCATGTCCCTTGAGGCGTGCCAACACCTCAATATCAGCTGAGGATTTCAATTGCGCACAGCAAACAAACGTGATCAGCAGTATCAAAGGTCTAACCAACTCGAATAGTTCAAATACCGCCTGAGCAAATGCGGAGAACTCAGTCTCGGACTCTTCTGCACCGCCACGCCCGACTCCGACATACCAGCAGCCACCCTCAAAACCGGCAAGCCCGTCGAGACAAGCCGCGCCAACGGCGCAGTCAGTGTCCTCCTCGCCCACGTCGTCGCCACAAAGACACGAGATGGGCTGGCGACGGATGTAGCCATGGACTACCCGAAAAATTGGGAGAGCGCCAAGAAGGACGAGAGCAAAGAGGGCCACCATGAAGATGGCAGGACTATCTGCGTGCATTCCCTCGCTGTTCTCCCCGAGTTTCAGGGGTCGGGAATTGGACGCACGATCATGATGGCGTATATGCAGCAGATGAATGGCGCTGGGATCGCTGATAGGCTGGCTATCATTGCGCATGGAGTGAGTTGAGCACCGTCACTGTTGGGGAAATGGATTGCTGACTATGAAGCCCCTGGTGTCATACTATGAGAAGCTCGGGTTCGTGAACAAGGGACCGAGCGAGGCTCAGTTCGGAGGAGGCGGGTGGTTTGATATGGTTAGTTGCCCACTCATCCCCATCTGCAGCCATTCACGCTAACCCCGCTAGATATTCGACCTCAAGTCCATCGAGGCGCGAGCCATGTACGGATGAGTTCAGCGCGCCCCGGACTTGGCGCCGCATTATATGGATGAGTTCAGAAGGCAGACACAGGGGTGAAGGGCAGGCGCTGCATTGTATGCATTTTCTGGGGGAATATCATAGGCCATTCGGCAATTCAACTATCTTAGTTTGTAGACACACGGTTTCAGCACTCCTGCCTCGCTCGAGACGGCCACCTCCTCCTCCTCGAGGAACTTGGGCTTCGCCTTGGGCTTCCACGTCGTCTGTCCCATCTTCTCCATCCCCTTGGGCACCGGCACGCACTTCCCCTTCATCGGCGCTAGCGCCTTGACGAAGGTCATCTTGACAAACATCCTGTTACTCAGATCCACCGCCTTCTCGCCATGTAGAACAAACCCCCGTTTCCGTAGCACCTCCACGAAAGCCGACACGTCCGTCTCGGCCTTGGTATCATCGTGCCCGTCCACCTCGACAAGTAGATCCGCATTATCAGCATCCTCATCCACCTTCTTCGACGCCTTCGCCGCCACCTTCGCCGGCACCTTCTTCCTATTCCCCACACTATGCTCGACGCGCTTATGCGCGCCCCCAACCCTCCCAAACCGGCTCTTAATCTCCGCTATCCACAACTCCCCCTTCCAATGCAAGATCCTGTACGCCTCCTCGATGAAGTCCACCCAGTTGGTACCCATGAGCGCCAGGCAGAAGATCGCAACATCACAACTGTTATCCTCGAGCGGCAAATTACAGATATCCGCCTTCGTCACAAACGGACTCGGGTTCTGCAGATCATAACTGAAGACCTGGACTTTAAGCGCCTTCTTCTCCTTCTCCAGCGCCTGCGTCAACTTCGCATCTCCACACCCCAGATCAGCAATATAGCACGTCCCCACCGTCCTCGGCAACGGCATCCTATCCGGCTCCTTTGCCGTATCAGGATGCTCCCCCTTCCCGCGCGGGTTCGCAGCCACCTTCCCCCGTCGCCGCACAGCCTCGATATACGTATCAACGGGGTTCTCGGGCCAGACCTCGACCTGTCGGCGGAAGCCCTCGTGGTACTCGTGGAACATCTCGGGGTTCTCGGAGAAGAGGGAGAGAGAGTGCGCGGAGGGCGTGGTGTACAGCGTTTGGTTGAGGTGGCGGAAGCGCGCTGAGACGAGCTTTTGACGCATCGAGGCTTGGAGGGGGGTGAGTTTGGGCTGGACTTTGGCGGGGGCGGGGGCGGAGATGGTTTGTGGTTCGGTGGAGACGCTAGTCGCGCGGGCGGCGTCGCTGCTGGCTTTGGCTTTCTTCTCGCGCTTCTTGTCTTTCATGGTCTTTCGCTTCTGGCCTCTTTCGGAGAGTGTAATGGCAGCTGTCGGGTCGGCGGCGGAGGTGGGTTTCGCATCTGCAACCTCGGTGGCTGGCGCCTTTGCAGCCGGGCTGGGTGCTTCCTTCGCAGGCTCTTGTGTGACCTTCTGTCTCTTCTCGCTGGGCTTGGGCTTTGCTGCCTTGCTTCCCTTCGGCTCCTTCTCAATGACCGAAGCATAGAGATCTGCTACATTGGTTTCATTGACATTGGCCTGCTTCTGGTCTTTATTCGCACGCTTGCGTTTCTGTCCAGCTGCGCCCGCTGGCCCTGCCTCTTTCGAAGCTGCATCTGCCGCTGGCGTCTGCTCCGTCTTGGCCGGTTTGAGAGTCTGTGTCTTCAGCGCGCTGGCCGGAACTGACCAGCCTTTTACTGCGAACATGGTGATTCGAGTAAAGAGGGAATTGTCGTGTTGTGGTTGTGGAATTTAGGTAGTTTCGTTATCGGGCCACAGCTTGGCTGTTGATAAAAAATTCGGAGACCAAATAAATCTCTCGCTTCGTTTACCCCACACTTTTGGCTCGTACTGCGAAATCCGGGAGGAACCGATCTGATGGGGTTATGTATGTACCTTTGTAACTCAAGTTTGCTGTTGTGTATCGTGGAGACTGTTACTCGTTCCCCCGTTCTCATTCGAAACACGTATTTCTACATATTTCTATCTATGCAGTGCAGGTGGGCAGATGATGCGGTAAGTTCCTCGAATTACTAGGGATGCAATTGATGGTGATGGGCTGTTGATGGTCTGAAGGGGCCTAGAATCGTGTGAAGGGTGAGGGGCTTCAAGAACCGAAAATAGACTCAACGCAGACACGTGCATCTATTGCAGTAGCTCTCTCACTGGAATTAACTAGGCACTTCGAGAAGGCGTTATGCAGCAATCTTACGTCTCAGCTGGCATCACCCCGATGGCGGGAAGGGGAAGGGGAAGGGGAAGGGGAAGGGAAAAGCTGATGTTGCTGCGCCATGTCGGAGATGATATGATAGGTCGGATGCATCTGGAGGTGCATCTGGGGGTGCATCTACCCGTAGCAATGGGATGTGGTATATAATTGGGTTCTATATATATAATATATAAATACTGATGTATGTGAGTATGTGAGTATGTGAGTATATCTGTATATGCGTATAAATGATTTGGATATTGTGTGTGAACGTGGCATGTAAGTGTGTGCATGTGGGTGTAGTTATATACTCGTAGTAGCAGTAGTAGCAGTAGTAACTGCAGCAACTTAACTAACTTTACCTGCAACTGCAAGTATACGGAATACGATATACGGTATAGCTGCATCGTCTTTCCCCCGTTGTTGTACTCTACTGTGCATACCACATACCACATACCACATACCACAATAATTGACACGGTACTCGATTGAGTATGTATGTAGAGTGCATAAAGTGCATGTGCTGGTCTGCTGGTTACTGGTTACTGGCTGCTAAGGTACAATAATCCCTTCTCCATGCATCAATGATCAATGTGGCTTTCGCCGTTCTTGCCACATCCAGTACCACATACAGAACTCTACTACGTTCCCTACTGGGGCATAATTAGATATCCCTCCGATTGTGTCCGACGTGTCCGATGCGTCTGATCTGTCTGATCTCTGTCCCATGTGTGTGTGCGCGGGAACTAAGACAGCAAATCACACTAACTCCCTGTACTCTACCGTCTAATCCCACTAACCTCCCACTAACGCACGCCCTCAATAGCCTCGCCCCGCCCTATAAACGGACCGGCCGGACAAGTACGACAATCAATACCGGCATATCAGTTTCACTGTAATACTACTCAACCACTCGAACCACACAATCCCACACAACCACCACCACCACAAAAAAACTGATTGATGGCCAACCTCACCCCCTTCCTTGCTCCCCCATGCCCTTCATAGCCCCATCTGTCCCCCATATGCCATCCCTCCTATTTATCCCTTCGATCCGCACTCGTTGACCTACAAACACCCTATCGTTGATACTACCATGCGCCTGCTCTGATTGCCCCGTAGGGGTCCAGACCCGATCGAAGCTATGGATGACGCCGGTCCTGCCGCCGAGCTATACCAGGGGACTAGCCATGACGAGGAGATGGCTGTAGGTGCCCCCACTGAGGCCTCTGCATCAAAGAGCGCGGCCAATGCACGAGCGTCTCGGAGGAGGACGAAGACGGGTTGTTTGAGTGAGTTTCACATCCTCACCGTGCCCTCACGGGCTCCATATATGGGCACCGAGCTGACTATCCTCTAGCTTGCCGTCGACGGCGAATAAAATGCGGCGAGGAGCGCCCAACCTGTGGCAATTGCATCAAGTCGAAGCGCCAATGCGAGGGGTATA
The DNA here is from genome assembly GCA_000750925.1 of Pseudogymnoascus sp. VKM F-4518 (FW-2643). Classification (NCBI taxonomy): domain Eukaryota; kingdom Fungi; phylum Ascomycota; class Leotiomycetes; order Thelebolales; family Thelebolaceae; genus Pseudogymnoascus; species Pseudogymnoascus sp. VKM F-4518 (FW-2643). Next base: position 4,313 of record JPKC01001382.1, on the reverse strand, counting down.
ACCAGCGTGTTATCTTCAAAGACCCATTGAACACCTACCGAGGCCCGACCAGCAGCATTGCGACCCATTCGGGATTTGTTGCACGGCCCATACGACAGCAGGGCTCACTGGGCTCTCATGGCCGACCCGCACAATCGAAGGTTACGTCAGGAGCGTCACAGCACAACGTCCCGCCCCGATCCGGAGATGCTTCACAATCAGACCCTAGCAGACAGGTCTTACCCGTGGCCGTCTTCCAGGGCTTCGTTCACAACGATCCTGCCACTTTTCAACCGCAGCCGAGCATATCCAATCCATTGAGACGGGAATCGGACCTCAGCCATGGAGGATCAGAAGGACAAGCGCCTGCGCAATGGGGCAATCCCGTGGATAGTGTACCGCTCTCCGAACCATTGGATGCCCAATATACCATACCCCCACAGCCATATCAATATCACAATGAGCCTACGTATCCGGAGGTGTACGAAACTCAGGCCCAGACGGCACATGATTCCTATGTGGACCACACACCAATGCAACAAGCTCGCGATGCAAGCACCGAAAGCGCCGACTTAAATAACTATCTGCCCGGGCCACAGGGGGCACATGTGAACAACACCAATCACACAGACGGTTATCAGCAAGAATACCAAACCCCGACTCAGCAAGGCGCTTGGAACCAAGTAGCCCGCCCTCTTTTGTCGTCACCGCCATACGAGCCAGTCACCAACGAATTCTACGACACGAGAAATCCCATACATAGAACAGACGAGGAGGACGAATATGACGATGATAGTGACCCATTCGACGTTTCTGACGACGAGGACGAAGATCCACTCAATGATGGAGCTCATGTTGATCCCAGGTCACGAGAGATCCAGAGACTCAGAAGAGACAACGAGCTAGCAACCGTTATGGCTATCCAAGCGGCGCAAACTCGAGAAGATACACGGATTCGCACATATCACTCGGTGATAGAAAACTACGGCCCAAATATGCTTGCTAGCTATCATCCTTCAGCTCGGGACTCGCCGTTGAGCAATCCTATTGCAGCGGGTATATTTTGCCATTTTGTCAATGTTATTGCACCGAGTTTGTCCATGTTTGAACGCCACCCTGCGAATCCATCTATTGTGTTTCGAGGGAATCCAGTGCCGAAGGCTCAACAGCACATCTGGTCTTGTAAGTTACTAACTTTGACGTGAAGAAGCCCAATACTAACTTGTTCCAGATACCATGCCTACCATCGCACTTCGGAACCATGGCCTCTGCCATGCGATGCTGGCCATGGCAAGTCTTCATATTGCAAAGCTAGAAAACGGACCCATCACCGTATCACTAAGACATTACCATATTGCTATTAGAAAGCTAGCAAAGAATGTTGGCTCCTCCACAAGGCGCAAACAGCTAGCGACTCTGGCCACCACCCTACTTCTTGGATTTTACGAGGTCATCTCTGCAGATCACAGTAAATGGTGCGACCATCTACTTGGAGCCCATCAGCTGGTTAAGCAGATTGATTTTTCCGGAATAACTCGATATATAAAGTCCAAGAAGGCATATCAGGCAAAGTTTCCGCCTCAAAATCTAGATTATGGCGGCGACATGTTTTCTGATACCCCGGTCATGTATGGCGACAATGGCATGGGAGGTTCGAGTCCATCTATGGATGATGAAGTTGACGAAAACCTCGTGGGGATCATCATGGGAAAGCAGATCAGATATGCCGAGTACGGAGAGATTATTGAGGACCCCGATGGACCGTATATGGGGAATAAAAAGTATACGCAACGCGAACTGGATCTATTTGATACCCAGCAAGATCTTTTTTGGTGGTATACCAAGCAAGACGTCTTTCAGAGCATTCTCAGCCAAAACAGATTATTGTAAGTTTTCAACCTCGACGATAATGTACCTACATACTGATTGTTTAGTTTAAACTACGAGAGATGGAGTCACTGTCCTCCACGAGCACCCCTAGGTCGCCGTGATGCTGTGTATGATAGCCTTTTCCCCGTGTATTTGCCGATTTGCTGACCTTTCTAGATATGGTACATTTGACCATTTAGTGCTGTTGCTGGGAAGACTATGCTGTTTTGCCGCGAAAGACGTGAGGCGCAAGAAGAGAGCAATGGCGCTTAACAGAGGACAATGGGGACCGCCTCCGGGCGCACCCGGGGGGCCAAATTCAGGGCCACCAATGCCTCCCAATCAGCAGCCTCAAGGTGGACGGGGGATGCCTATGCCGGGAATGCCACCCAACCAACAGCCTCAAGGCGGACGGGGAATGCCTATGCCAGGAATGCCTCCCAATCATCAACCTCAAGGTGGACCGGGAATTCCACAGCCTCCAGGCGGGCCAGGAATGTCTATGCCGCCAATGCCTTCATTTGCCGGTATGCTACCGGGCATTCGCAAAGCGTCACTACCAAGGGGATTTAGCCCAACAAGTGAAGACTCGCCACCGCCAAATAGCGATGATGGTGACGAACGCCTCAGCGAGCTGACTGCTAAGGCGGAGGAGGAGTGGCTCGAGATACGTAACGTGTTCGGCATGTTCGAACAGCATATAGGGCTGGATTTTGCACCCCTTGGACCTGAGTACGCCCAGGAAATCCTTTCGCCTTTCGGGCCTGCAATCCAGTATCGTACTTACGGTATCGCTTTGATATGGCTCACGTACTATATGGGCCTCATTGTATGCTACAGATCGCATCCTTCAATGCCCCCATCAGCCATGATGTCAGCTGGGATTGCTGCCCGGGAAACGGGGCTGTTTGCGAATACGATTGGTCGTATATCAGCTGGTATAACGGCCGATACGTCGACGGCGACGCGAGTCAACATTGGAACCGGTGCAGCCCTAAACGACTCCTGCTTTGCCCTCTTTGTCGCCGGAGTCCAGGTATGTAACTTCTAATTGGTATCTTATGCACAGATGCTAATATACGTTTAGATACAAGATCAAGCCCAGCGGACTTGGCTCGTTCAGCGGATGCTGGACATAGAGCGTCTCACTGGGTTTGAGACAGCTAGCCACATCGCCCAAGGCTGCGAGACCTCCTGGACAAGGGCAGCGGCGATGGGTAAAGGGGCTCCTTATACGCGGTATACAGAGCAGGCCCCTGTTGACAAGGTGTGGAGCCGAGCAGGCCAGAGGATTGACCGGATGAGGATCACTGCTGGAGAAGAAACACATGTCCACCCTCAGGGCACGGAACGAGTAGGAAGAGTCCAGTTCGCAGTTGGTATACTTGGGGTTACGAACCGGTTCGGGGAGCTGGACCTAGAAAGCGACGATGAGGAAGATGCATAAATGCATGGCTTGGGAGTATGGATAAAGGAGGCAAGGCGACATTGCGGTGTTTCGGGTTCCATCGCATCTACGGGGCGGTAATTTAGTGTGTAATTCAAAATTATGACCTCACGCTTCTCCATCAGCATAATATAACATATTCAGATGCCAGATGCCCGATGCCAGTGACTTTTGCTTCAGGAACTCCAATCTCTATCATAATACATAGCTTAGTCTAGTTCGCTGGTAATCTCTCCACGACCGCTGCCATCTCCTCATCCGTGTAAATCCGGAATCCCCTCTCCTTGGTCACGCTCGCCAGCTGGACATTCTTGGAATCGAGCTTCTCCTCCATAACCTGCTTCAGCGTCTTCAGAACCAACGTCTCCGCCTCCTCGACCGTCAGAGACTACACCAGCAATATTAGCAACCATCCCCATCTCCCATTTCCTCCTCCTCATCATCAAACATACCTTGTGGAACTCATTCTGCAACTCCGCCTGCGCGCCCTCCGACCCCGACCCAATAGCCTTAGCATCATACCTATAAAACGTTCCACTCGGCTCCGCATGATACAGCTGCGGCCCATCCTCATCAAACCCCGCAATCAGCAACGCCACCCCAAACGGCCGACTCATAATACTCTCCTCCCCATCCGCGCCCTCCCCAAACCTCAACGCAAGATCGCAAATCGCCTGCGTGCAGCTCTCCACCCGCAGCGGCTCGTTGTAGTTGAAAGCGTGGTTCTGCGACTCGACGCGCGCGTGCTCCACCATGCTGCGTGCGTCGGCTTGGAGGCCGGACATGGCGCACCCGATGTGGCGGTCGATTTCGACGATCTTTTCGACGGAGGAGGTCTCGAGGAGGGTGGAGGTGACGCGCTTTTCGACGCCGAGGACTACGCCGCCGCCGGTGGCGACGCCGATGGCGGTGCTGCCGAGCTTGATTGCTTCGAGCGAGTATTCGACTTGGAAGAGGCGGCCTTCGGGGGAGAAGGTGCTAGGAGGTGTGGTTAGATGGGGGGGCGGTGTGGATGGGG
>JPKC01001372.1:0-37243 GCA_000750925.1 Pseudogymnoascus sp. VKM F-4518 (FW-2643) | reverse complement strand
CAGCTGCCCCCTCCCACCCCGCCCATTCCCTTTCCCCTCCAACCCCAGGGATTCCCTTCCGAGCATTCTGGAGTCTGATTGAAAATGGGACGAAAGCTAATTGAACCCCAGCCGTCCACAACCTCACCGACATCTGCTGGACCAAGTGCGTGACCGGCAGCATCAAGAGCGGGAAGCTGGATAAGAGCGAGGAGACGTGTGCGAGGAACTGTGTGGACCGCTTTTTGGATGCGAATTTCTTGGTTATTAAGCAGCTTGAGGGGATGAGGGGTTAGACGAGCAGAAGGGATGGGGATGCGGATGGGGATGCGAAGGGGATGATAGATGAGGGATGGAGATGGGGAATGGGTGTATTATTATGTGGGATGGGGAGTGTGCTGATATGAACGTATTGCTCGATGGGCATGTGTGGGATAGAATGGGATGTGTATTTTTATGATATAGCATGGGGAGGATGTTCCACTCTGGGGACGAATAGATTTGATGATCGAATGAAGAGGGTTGCATCACAATGGGTATAATTTACCAGCCTACGAAGGGATTACGGGGTCCACACGCAACAAATCACATCACATCAGTTCCGAACGATACAACAAAATACGTAGGTTTGCAAGTCTTGTTGGAATTTGATGTTCATTCATTCCCCCACGGAGAAACGCCTGGGTAATAATGCCCTTCGATAGCAACCCGCTTAAATCGGAGTCCCTCGTAGCCACGATGAGAACCTCAGCCTGATGCCCGAACAAATATCATATCCCCCCAATCCCAGCAAAACCACAACCGAACCCGGCATAACGTACTTAGACGATGGCGAGCTTGGTGGCGGCGATGTCGAGAGCATCGACATCTGGGGTCAGGCGAGCGAAGGCCTTCTTGGATCCATCGGGGCTGGGCAATTCGTTAGTTTTCATTCAATTGGTTAAATCAATCGGGTAAACATACCGGACAAGGGTGTTGATCTTGACGGTGTCAATATCGTAAAGCTTCTTGAGAGCCTCCTTGATCTGGCGCTTGTTGGCCTTGATGTTGACAATGAAGACGAGGGTGTTGTTCTCCTCGATCTTCTTCATCGCGCTCTCGGTGTTGAGCGGGTGGATGATGACCTGGTGCTCATCCAGGCGGGGCTGGTGAGGAATGCTCTTGCGGGGGTACTTGGGCGAGCGCGAGAGGATCAGGGTCTTCGGGCGGTGGAAGGTCGTCGAGAGACGGACCTTGCGGGCCTTGTGGGAGTGCACCTGTTGCGATTGTCAGCCTCGAGGTCTCGGGTTGCGTTGCGCGAACGATGGGGAGGAGAGATACTTACGCCCTTGAGAGCGGCCTTTGCGGCTTCATTGGCCTTCTTGTTGCCCTTGCCGGCCTTAGAGGCACCACCTAGTTACAACGCATCAGCATTCGCTCTTGTGAACTCGCAATAGCTGCTACTGCTTGTGTGCATTGTATGTCCCTCCTCTTCGACGCCCGATATAAAGTCAACCTGTATTTCGGAGGTTCGAAAAATGTTTCGCTCTATCGGGCGTCGAGAGTCGGGCTCATCGCATTGCCAGATTGCATAGCCGCCTGTGTGAAGGAGATAGAAGTGTCATCGCATACCAGTCTTGCTAGGAGGGGCCATTTTGTCGAAGTTTGTCGGATTCGTTGTGGTCGAGAGAGAACTTGAAGGTCAGAAGATATCTGCAGAGCGCCGTAATTTTGCGCTTAGTCGGAAATTCTGTGTGCGCGCTAGCAACCCCATGCACTATGTAAGCGAAACTTCAGGATTCTTATCGCATTGGGAGCTAATGCTGTATACGGTCATTCTGCCAGACTCACCGCCAAGTATTTAATTCGCGATGCTCAGTGGGGTTTGGATACCAATAGAAATTGATACCGGCGACGAATAAAGTTACTAACACGCTTAAATTATCCCGTTTAATTGTCAGTCAACGTCAAGTTCAAACTTGACGACAGCAAAGCGCGCATGGCGGTCTCGAAGAAAAAGAGTGGGAAACCCAAAAGCCTCTCCCATGGCAGACCACCAACTGTCAAACCACCGCCATCCCTCTCAAGCAAAGCCACTCGAACGCTCATCCGGACACACCACACCCTTGAAAAGCAAAAAGCCATAGCCCAAAAAGCCGGAGATGCCATCAAAGTTGCGGATCTGGAAAGACAGATCCAAAAACAGGGAGGAATTGAGAAATACCAGACAGCAAGCTTGATAGGCCAGGGAAACGAGCGCGGCGGAGACAGCAGCAAGATATTGATGGACTGGTTAAAACCAATAATACCATCACTCAAAGCGAGGACCGGAGAGCAGAAGCTACGATTGCTGGAGGTAGGCGCACTAAGCACCACCAATGCCTGCTCGCGGAGCGGACTCTTCGATACCGAGCGCATCGATTTGAACAGCCAGTCACAGGGCATTACGCAGCAAGACTTCATGGAGAGGCCGCTGCCCAAGCTATCGAATGAGAAATTCGAAATCATCAGCCTGAGCTTGGTGCTCAACTATGTGCCAGATGCGATTGCCAGAGGAGAGATGCTGAAGCGGACGCTGCAATTCCTCCGGACTCCACTTGGGGAGAGTGAAGAGGAGCTGCAGACGGTATTCCCGGCGCTGTTTTTGGTATTGCCGGCGCCATGTGTGTCGAATTCGAGGTACATGGATGAGCCGAAGCTAGAAGCTATATTGACGAGCCTGGGTTACGCGAAGGTGCACAAGAAGTTGTCGAATAAGTTGGTGTATTATCTGTGGAGGGCGGTGGATTTGACGCCGAAGGCTAAGCGGGAGCAGTTCAAGAAGGTGGAGGTAAGGGCTGGAGGGACGAGGAATAACTTTGCTATTATTTTGAAGTGATGAATGGCAGAAGAGGGGGGATTGAATACTACCGCACAGCTGATCAAGTGCTGAGAGGTTGCTGCTAGTGTAAACGAAACAGATTTCTCAAATGGGCTTTGTAAAACACCTGAAATGATTTGTGAAATGCTCACGAAGCTCTAAATTTGGGTCGTATTGCCACCACCAGCTTCACCAACCCAAATATTGCCCATGCCTTGAAGAAACAAAAGTGAATATATTTGAGGGCATATACCATGTGTGTACTATTATGACTTGATATGTCTTACAATGCCCCAACAACCCGACCCCTCGAAAATGCAGCAGATAGCCAACCGAAGGAACCAAACAGATATACCAAACAATAAATACTAACAAACCAAAATGCATGAACTCTTGCTCACTCCGCTCCAATCCAAGACTTGGGCAAGAACGCAAAAATCGTCCCAATAACCGCAAGAATCGACGAAATAACGATCAAAACCCAATTCAGGATCCTCTCCGCCCGCGGAATCTCCTTCCCAAAGATCCGGAGATGGAAAAGTAGAGGCAAGATGACGCAGATCGCAAAGCACAAACAGGAGCCCATAAACGCCATGATGCTATCGAACGCGGGGAAAACGATTGCTAGGAAGACAAAGGAAACGATCACTACAACTCGTATCGCGACCTTCTGGACGCCGCGACCGAACTTGGAGCAGCCCACCAGTGCATCTTCGCCGGGGACTGTGCGTGCGTCGAGGCCGGTGAGCGCCTCGAGGGTTGCGACTATAGGCCTGGCGTTTAGAGGCAGTTTGGTGAGCGGGATGATGGCGATGAAGATGCAGAGAAGAACGGTTAATGACTGTGGGTATCCGCTGGTTCGGATTATATTGTTAGTCACGGAGTCGAGGACACCATCTCCGTACATGAGGTAGCCCGCAGTTGCTGTTAGGGCATCGAGTAAATACTGCAAATTCAGTCAGCTCTGGGCGGAAGGGGATTCTGACCTATCCTTTATAGACTTACGGTGAACGAGAATGTGACTTTGAGGGCTGTGCCGTATCGGTGAGGATGCCTCATATCACGGTATATCCTGAGAGTTTATTAGTTACAATCAAGATAGAGGAGATGAGGGCCACGAACGAGGGAAAGATTGCGTGACCACCAAAGGGTGCTGGAAAAGTCAGTCAATGTTTATCAAATAGCAAAGGTTCAATCATACAGATGAGCAGCCCCAGGGAAATTGGCAGAGTTAGCCAGTTCTCAGGGAACATAAACGTCTCCGCAGGTTCTCGGAGCGATCCAGGGGTTTCCGGCTTGATAAAGCCATCGATGAAAACAATCAGAACAACTATCGCACGGTTAGTTTAGAGTTTGGACCGTGCTTGATCTATAAATTCCAGGTCCAACTTACTGCAGAAGCAAGAAAAAATTCCCAAAATGCTGCTGAAGCTAAGCAAACGCAAAGGAACAAAATTCAGGGGTATCATTAGAAAGCCACATATAATCTTCCATTCCACAACACCGACCCCTGGTATTAACAGATCCAGGGTCTCTGAAAATAGCACAATCAACGCCACACAGGCGGCTAGAAGCTCAATCGAGAACAGAATCCCTGTGGCGATTCGGGCTCTGTGGCCAAACTGTTGGGTCTGTGTTAGCATGTATTACAAAGCTAGTAAGATCCAGGGGGCATACGGATATGAATGCAAGGTCGGCAAATGTGATCAGACTTGCGTCGACATCCATGCATTTTGCTAGCAGTCTAGCTGTATATCCAGTAACTAACGCCGCTGCAGCTAGGAATATGGTTCCGCAGAGCCAACCAGCATATTTCATGCCCAGAGGCAAAGACAGAATGCCGACGCCAATAAGAACGTTCGTTGAATTGAAGACTGTCTGTGGCAAGGTGGACTGGCCATCAATAACCAAAACGATTTTCCCATCCTGTTCAACCTCCTTGACAAGAAGAGGCGGCCTCTCTCCGTCTGGCAAGCTATCACCAGTCTCCTGTTGCTGACGCCATAGGCGGCCCGCATGCACCATTGAGGATTCATTCATCGTCGAGCGAAGGGTGCCGTATGAGGTTCCATAGCTCCCACCTAGCGAAGTGGCCAAATGAGGCGCAATCGCAAATATAGAATCTCTTCCTTTTGGGCTGCTCCCTATGCTTCCGAAGTCTGAGCCGCGCAGAGATTTGCGCGCTTCATCGTTCCCTTGTAGCAGGGGGGAGATGAGGCTGTCCTCAGCATCTTCGCTGTCCTGTATAGCTTCGTCGGAGCCCCTGTGCAAGAAATGCTGTTGAAGGAGAGAAGTGCGGGCATCGACTCTAGGTTCGACATCTGACCGCGAGAACCGTTGTTCCTCAGAGTCTGAAGCCAAGACAAAAGACGGCCGTTGAGGCGTGACTTCGTGGAATGCAGCGGCTCGCTGCCAGCTCCTGGCGAAGTTGTTTATAGAGTTGACGCCTCCAAATTCGCCTATTGCATTCAAGTGCATGTTTATGGATGACCTGTAGTTCAAACGTTAATATATACTCTGAACATACTGGAAAGGCACACGAGGGCATGGCTCGTCTACAGCTTCGAACTGAACGACAGGCAGAAGACCAGAAATCTTCGACTACGTTTAAAGGACCTCTATAAGTAGGTCCCCAAATATGCCTAGTCCTTGGGGTTTGAGGCTACTCCACGATCCTACACATTGGAACTTACCGACGTCTTCGCAGTCCAGATTCCAACCCCGTTCGATCACCAGCGTCGCTGGGAGACAGCTCTCTCTCGCTCTCGGCATCAAATCGGACGCTTCTCCTGCCAGCTGAGCTGCCAGAAGATCTGTAGGACGTGCCATACTGGTAGTCGTCCCAGTTCGTTGGATTTGGTGGATTACGGCTCATGGCGGCGGCGTTGTTGTCCGCAGTAAAGAAAATTAGGATCGATCTAGTTGAGTAGATGCATCAAAGATCAGTTATGGCAGAGGCATCAGGTGCCTGAGGGAGTAGGCGAGGAGCCAAGATAAGATATCAATATCAGTTATATGAGTTGCTAATAAGCTTCCCCAGCTCTTTCCGTTATCGAGATGCAATATGAAGCTTCACAGTACAATGCCCCTTGTACTTAACAAAGTAAACAGGGTCTTGCTCCTTATCAGTGCAAGGAGTTGCCCCACTACGTTTCCTGAATGGGTCAACATCATTGGCCCACACGATAAACATGGAGCTGGAAAACCCATGAACGATGCTGTCATGGGATTTCACTCGATACCACTAGATTGCCGAGCGGTCGATATATTTTCCGATTTCGGACGGATTCTCCAAGGGTTTGAATGGGAAAACTTGAAATTGAAGCTGCACGTAGTACTGTATAGAGAATAATTCGGGACGGTGAGCATCTTAGCTTGTAGGCTCTGCGCTGGCACAAGTTGTCATATTTACAAATCCAGCCATGAGCTGCAATGGCGGCAATATACACCATGAATCAGTACCAGAGCGCACATTTTTGTGCGTTTCCCTGTAAATCCCTGTAAAGCCTTTTATAACCGCTCTCCTCCCCTCACGACAAACAGAAAGATTAATAAGAGAAACTCAAGGAATCAACAAATCAACCTAAAGTGAATCTGCCGTTCCTATATAAACTAGGTACTAGAGGTGAGACGACCAGTTTAGCTGCGGGGTTGTTCCTGACCCCTCCAACTAATTTCACGTGATATAGAAGCCCTTTTTTTGCAGCATTTAACCACCTTCCACGCTCGCTTGGGTGCGTCCCACATAATTTGCACCTGGCGGCCGACGACGCCACAATCCACGACCAAAACAACTCTGAAAGTCGCGGCATCCGATCGCGAATACATAAGAGATTTTGTGACGCACATAATCTCGAATTCTCGCTCTCCTACTTCCGGCGGTTGAAGGACCCTTTACGACATCATGTCCGACCCAGCGGCGAACGAGGCCGAGAAGAACATCGAGATCTGGAAGGTCAAGAAGCTCATCAGGCGTCTTGAAGCAGCCAGAGGAAATGGAACGTCCATGATTTCGTTGATTATCCGTACGTTGGATCTTCTCTAACAGCCGATCGCATCTCTGACAATACAACAGCCCCCAAGGATCAGGTATCGCGTGCAGCAAAGATGTTGGCTGAAGAATATGTATGCTTTACCTTGCCACTATTATGGCTGAGTATATGCTAACAATTTCCTAGGGAACTGCCTCTAATATCAAGTCGCGTGTCAACAGACAGTCTGTACTATCAGCCATTACGTCCACCCAGCAGAGGCTGAAGCTTTACAACAAGGTCCCGCCGAATGGGTTGGTCGTGTACTGTGGTGAAATTTTGACGTCTGAAGGAAAGGAAAGAAGGGTCAACATCGATTTCGAGCCTTTCAGGCCTATCAATACCTCTTTGTATCTTTGTGACAACAAGTTCCACACGGAAGCCCTCGCGGAGTTGCTCGAGGATGACCAAAAGTTTGGATTCATTATCATGGATGGTAATGGAGCCTTGTTTGGTACCCTGAGTGGCAACACTAGAGACGTTATTCACAAGTTCTCCGTTGATCTCCCCAAGAAGCACGGTCGTGGTGGTCAGTCCGCTCTCCGTTTCGCCCGTCTTCGTGAGGAGAAGCGCCACAACTATGTCCGCAAAGTCGCCGAATTGGCAGTGCAGAACTTTATTACCAACGACAAAGTCAACGTTGCCGGTATTATCTTGGCTGGTTCCGCCGATTTCAAGAACGACCTGAACCAGTCAGATTTGTTCGATGGAAGACTCCAGGTCAAGGTCATTAAGGTTGTCGATGTCTCCTACGGAGGTGAAAACGGCTTCAACCAGGCCATTGAGCTCTCGGCCGAGACGCTGAGCAACGTCAAGTTCATCCAGGAGAAGAAGCTTATCGGCAAATACTTCGAGGAGATTAGTCAGGATACTGGCCGTGTCTGCTACGGTATTGAAGACACGCTCAAGGCCTTGGAGTTGGGAGCTGTGGAGATTCTCATTGTTTTTGAGAATTTGGAAATCAACCGCTGGGTGCTTAAAGACTCCAACGGAACCATATTTACTGTCCACACTACAAAGAAACAGGAGGCGACCGACAGAGAGCAATTCATGGACAAGGAGACTGGCCAAGAAATGGAAGTTGTGGAGCAATTGTCCTTCCTCGAGTGGATCGCGGAGAAGTACAGAGACTTCGGTACCACGCTTGAGTTCGTCTCAGATAGGTCCAGCGAAGGAAACCAGTTCGTGAAGGGATTCGGTGGCATTGGCGGTCTGCTTCGTTACAAGGTCAACTTCGAGCAGCTGGCTGAAGTCGACGAGGATGATGATGATTACTATGACGGTTCGTACCCCGCTTCGGCATCTCGATGAACCACACTAACGCGCCTCCCTAGATTGACAGTTTGATGCCCTCGCAGTGAGCGAGGACTCTAAACCAGAAACCCCGTCATCGCCTGCCCTGCCGCCGCGCGCTCCTGCTCCGAGGCAGACGGCAGGACAAGTTTCCATCAATCCTGGCCACGGGCCGGTTGCTACGGTGGTCCGGCCCAGTCCGCTACACTCCATGATGTTGGCTTAAGATGACAGTAAACAAGCTGAAAAAGGTAAGCCTGCGTGTGGCACGACAGATGTTGCACAGTGCTAACGTATGGCAGACTTAATAGGACCTCCTTCGATTCTATAGGTGGTACTGGCAAGTTTACGACGGCTTGGGATGACTGGGATGAAGATCGCTTGCTCCATGAATTTGTTTTGATTGCAGGCGTCTTGTTTTGTGAATCATTAGCCCGTATTATATAGCAAGTCCTAGATTTCCGCTGCGACGACAGTGGAATCATTCCGACATAGCTTGCCAATAAAAAGTTTACCATGACCATTCAAGTTTGCCAATGAAAACAATGCTTGCTTTCCCAAAACTAGCTATAATATGCACGCTTCCCCAATAATACCAAGATCAACATTCGCCATTCGGTTGCTAGCTTCCATTTGAACCGCCCGTAGTTTCATATTGACGTTTGTGCGCTGGACGATTTTCCCCATATATCGACCCGTGTATCAGCCGTTATCGCGATTGTCTCCGATTGCGCTATCGGTGGGGTAGTTTTCATATGGGCATCACAACCAAAACGACGTACTGAACAATGACAAAGGAAAGAGTGGCCTTCCTTGGCCCGGTGTCCTCGTATTCACATCAGGTAGGCTTAGATTGACTTCCCTGTGGTACCTGCGCAAAGCTAATGCCGTTGTGCCCCAGGCTACTCTGGGATGTTTCCCTGAAGCCGAATATGAACTTGTCCCCGTGGTGACAATTAGAGGTATTAAGCCAGACATTGGAAGATAGCTCCTTGATACTTATAGCGAAACAGATATCTTCGAAGCTGTACAATCTGGAGAAGCCTCTCGAGGTGTTGTTCCGTTCGAAAACTCCACGAATGGCTCCGTAGTCTTCACGCTTGACCTCTTCGCGGACAGAGAGCTCTCATACCCGGACATATCAGTGTGCGGCGAGATATATCAAGATGTCCATCACTGTCTTTTGGGACATAAATCGAGTTCTCTACCACAGGAGACAGATGGTGCATCTACACCAACCCCCGCTGTGCCCCAGCCATTGAAGCCGCGGACAAAGCCGTTGTCGAGTTTAGACAAGATCCAACGGATATACTCCCACCCGCAGGCCTTTGGACAGTGTGAACTATTTCTCGGGGCCTATCTCAAGGGAATCGAGAGGATTGATGTTACTTCTACGAGCAAGGCGGCAGAGCTGGTGAAGGCAGACACAACTGGCACGAGCGCCGCTATCGCAAGCGAAGCAGCATCGGTTGTTCACAAGCTGGACGTGCTTGCGAGCGGCATAGAAGATACAACGGACAATACTACCCGATTCTTCGTTCTGAGAAAGGGCTTAGAGAACGACAAAGTGGACGATGCAAGTCTATTCGCCCAGGCTGGAGCTCATGAAAAGAGCTTGGTATCATTCACGGTCGATCACAAATCCCCGGGAGCACTTGCAGACGCTTTGGACAGCTTTAAAAAGTACCAGCTGAACCTGACGAGCATTAATAGCCGGCCCAGCAAGATTCGCCCGTTCCAGTATATATTCTTCGTGGAGTTCGAGGGGAGCAAGCTCCACGATCCTCAGGGAGTTGTGAAGGGTGCATTTGAACTTCTTGACAAGGCCGCACAGAGCTGGAGATGGTTGGGCAGCTGGACAGATCAGCTATCTGCTAAAATGGACACAAAACCTTGATTACATAGGCTAGAAGTAGATTCCAATGGAGCTGGCTTTTCATTTATATTGTGCCATGAGCGGGTTGTGTCGGCAAGCGCACGGACCATTAGTCGTTTCCCCAGATCCTCGGCGTCCGAACCAAGCATCTGAATGATACTAGAAAGTGATCGTTTGGGCAGTGACGCCTGCAACAACAGACTATGGCGTCTGGGCTCAAAGGGTTCGATGCAATAAAAGCACGCCGCCCTTACAAAATTAGACCCTCTGGATTGGACATCAGCAAGCTACCTGACGTATGCCAGCGTTTAAAATCTAGGCCTCCAAACTTCATCTACGACAAATTAAGCCACGACAAGTCAAGCCCATATCGACTCCTCGAGACCACCTTATCCAAATTCCTCCCCGATTCCGTCAATCAGACACTTCAGCGCCTACCCTTGGTACCTTCTTGCCAGCTACCTGCTGGGTATCACCTTGTTTACTTCCCCCCGCCAACGTGGAACCTTCTCCACGATGGCACCGACGATATGCACTTCCCAGGCAAGCCGTGGGTACGGCGCATGTGGGCTGGGGGGTCGATAGAATTCAGGACCGACGACAGGCGCAAATACCTCGCCTGCAGGCACCAACAATCCGATACGATGCGCTGCGGCGAACAGATAAAGGATGCTGTGGTTAAAGGCAGTGAGGGGAATGAGAAGGTTTGGGTTGATCTCGGGAGAGTTATAGGTCCTACAAGAGACCATATGGATCGCTCCATAACCGAGGCAGAGATGCTAGAGCAGGCGGCTATCATTGAGAGAAGGAATTTAGTCTTCATGCCCGCAAAGACACCTGGGGAAGCAATCCACGATGTTACTAAGCCGATTCGAACAATAAAACGTGAGCAACAGTCATTCTCTACCCTAGATTATATCTGGATACTGACCATTCTGCCTTAGCTACAATCAAGCCCGACTTTAGTGTATCCATGGTCCCCGACGCCAACCTTCTGTTCCGATTCTCAGCATTAACTTTCAACGCGCACCGCATCCATCTAGATCGCCAGTATGCACGCACTATAGAGGGTTTCCGGAACCTTGTCGTCCATGGGCCGCTTTCCATCCTCCTTATACTAAAAGTGCTTAGTTCGCAGATGGGGAGCTCGAAGGTGGGATTCCCGTTGGGAATCCCCCAGATGGTTAAGAGTATCACTTATAGGAATATGGCGCCTCTTTTTGCGGACGAGAAGATGACGATATGTGTAAGACGGTCACAGCCTCGAGCAAGTGCCGCATCTACGGAAGCCAATGATATTGAAACATCGATAAAGGCAGAGAGCACACTGGAACAGGCGGATAGTACACCAGTAGAGGCATATAATATGCCAGCAGAGGCGGATAATACACCAGTAGAGGCGGATAGCACAGCAGCAGAGGCGGATAGCACAGCAGCAGAGGCGGATAGCACAGCAGCAGAGGCGGATAGCGGGATTACAAAGTGGGATGTCTGGATCGAGAATGCAGAGGGCGGGTATGCTGTTAAAGGCTCCGCCGAGACGGTGGCTGCTGGGTACACCAGTCCACATTAGGGACCGAAGAAGCCGTTCCGCTTCGTTGCAGATACTAAAGCCTTATCTAGAAGGCTTTAATAGGATTATAGCAAGACAAGGAGCCACAAGAGTAAATGGGTATACCTATCACGACGCCTGCTACCCCCCGTGACCAAATTTCCGTCAAATACATCCCAGCCTGGCCAGCCATGTAGGACTTACACATCGCCCCTCAAAAACTCCAAAATGTAGCCATTAAATCAAGGTTGCCAGCATGCCATCAAGGCGGCGATTGCACAGCCATATTAGCAAGCCTGACCGCCTCGGCCATGGACTTTTGCGCCTCGGGCATCTTGCCCTGGATCTCAAAACTGCGAGCCAGCAAGCCCTCCGCGGAGCTCATCCACAGCAAATTCCCGCTCTTCTTCGCCTGCGTCGACGCGGCTACAGCGCTTTTCTCGGCCTGGTCTCCAACGATCCCACCAAAGTACTTCTCACACATCAGATTAAGCACGACGCAGATGAGGTGCACGTTCTTCATATTCCTCGCCACTTCCATGGCGGCTCGTATGTACGCCTTTGACTGTGTCTGTGTGGTCGCCGGTCTGGTTTCCACGGATGCCCGGAGTAGGTTATAAACCGCTTCTATCTCCTTGTTGGCATTGTTTGCGCCCCACGGCTCTAGGATCCTAAGTAGGCCCGCGTTCTGCTCGAGATCGACTTGTGGGTCACACTGCATTATCCACAGCGAATTCATTGCCGCAAGGACAGCCAAGTCTCGCCGAACCTGTTCTTCTGGCGAGCGTACGGGGTGGTCTCGCTCAGGCAAAGCGAATTCTTCGCTCCTATACAACTCTAGTGACCGTTGGAGGTCGCCTGTGCCCTGGAAATACATGGCCGACAAGTAAATGTACAGCTGCACGATTACCGGCTCCACGGAAGCGCCCATGTCACTGATAGCAACTTCAAACGCGTCCAGGTTCGCCTTGGCAGTCACCCAATCCGTGGTGGAGATGGAGCATAACACCATGTAGATGTAAAAGTAGCAGGTAATCATCCCGCGCCAGCGAATCTTTTCCAAGGCGCCCGGTAAAGACCCTGAGTATTTAATCGTTTTCATGTCGAGACTCCTCTGTAACCCTTGCCGAAGGTATTTGAGGGCTGATCCATCTACAGCTGATACGTGGAGACGTATGATTCCTGTCAATAGATGGCTATAGGCGTTAGTCGCGGTGTTAAGGGTTAATAGTCGCACTGATAGTACTCACCATAAGATGAACACATCCGATTTGCCCATTAAAGTGACAAGTAGCATGTCTCTCCCATCCTCGCCCAGTTTCAACACCCCGGGCGTATCTTGACTCGAGATATGTGCATCACCTCGACCCCTATTTATAGGTAATTTCATCGCATCGGTAGACCTGTTCCATTCCTCCGAGTCTGCAAATGCGTTATTTATCATATCCTGCATGGCCTTCAGTTTGGGCATTGTCTTGTCCGAAGAAGAGTTGGTCAGACTCGCAGTAGTATCTATAACGTGTCCAAGCGCTTGTAATGGTGGTATTGCACACTCGGGATCTAACTGATACATATTCACGGTCGCAAGCGCCCGATCAATGCTTTCGATAGACCCCGAAGAAGGTATATGGAGGGAGGCGAGTGCGTCCACGAGGGAAGCAATGGTCACTATAGCGTGATCGCCACGGTCGTTGGCGATGCTGGCTATACTGCGAAGTGTTTGCAACGCCGAATTTGCGTCTGAGCTGCGGCCAGATTGCAGAGCAAGAGTCGCTCTTAAGAAACGGAAGACGTAAATCCAAGAGTGGTGTTGGTAGGCTTCGACATCCTTGATATAGCCATCCAACGCTTTCAGTGCCGCCTTTGGGCTTTTGGTGAACATAAGTTTGGCCAGCAGTACTTGCATGTTATACTTTAGGTCAAAATAGCGGTTCTGCTGCATGTTAGCCGGGTCAAAGTGATATTGACGGGCAATGTACCTGTTCGCAAAGCGTTATTCCTTTGCTCAGAGCAGTTTCCGCCTCCATCACATTATCGGTATCCTCCAACAATACGCCTGCGTAACGTAAACGTATCTTTGCTTCGAGCCTCGGCTCAAGCCTTCCACTGTTCAGAGCCACCTCAAGGCACCCTAACCCTGTTGCGATCATCTTCTGGTAGCTGATCACGGCATTCGCATCCATGCGTTGAGCTGTTGCAAGTCCCACGCCATGTGCAGCCGCAAAATACTCCTCCGCCAGAGCAGGTAATAGCGAATATGGGTCCACAGGTGGGAGAACAGGTGGCCTGGGCTTTTTTACCGCTGGCGGCGTAGGATTATGGGTGACTTGGGCATTGACTTGTGGTCGCGGTTGTTGGCGCGGCTGTTGTCGTGGAGCCTGTAGCTGTGGCGTGGGCGCCACAAGGCTAATCTCGTCATAAGATCCATCATATTGAGTCGGGTAGCTCTGGATAGGGGCGTATTGTGGCTGCCGCGGGTCTATGTACTGAGCGTAGGACTGCGGCTGCTGAGGTTGAGGTGGAGGAGGTTGAGGCGGCGGAGGTTGGTAGTAAACAGGTTGCTGGTTATGGGCATAAGGAGCTTGCCCATATTGACTCTGTTGATAAAATGCTGCCTCGTTCTGTGCCTGCATCGCCTGGAGCTGTTGCATGCTTATCCTTCCTTGAGTATATGCGCCTGGTGATGATGCCGTTTGTTGTTCGGGGTGTGGAGGATAGGCGCCCTGGGGCGGCCGGTCATTATAATTTCCATGTTGGCCATAGACGGGAGGGTATCCGTTCCCATACCCTGGCGGGCCCTGGTATGACATGTTTTTCAGGGTTGACAATGCATGCTGCCTTGCTGCCTCACGTCGAATTTAGAGGTTCCTCTTTGGGTCGCGCGGCTGGAGGTGGACGCTATGGAGACTAATAAGCGCGCGAAGCGCGCTTATTTGTGCCGAGGTACACCAAACGCCACCCCTGGGGATCCACAAACGGGACTAGAATCTATTCCGAGATTGATCGCCCCCGTGGCGGGTAAAATATCTCCAAGGTGGTATTTTATCTTTCTTCTCTAATTTATTTGTATTTGGATCGCTCATTTATCCAGTTCATTCTTTATCTTACCGTCGAGGCCTATAAGTTTCGGCCCAAACCCTACCTGTCAGACGCGTAAGCAGTAAGCTGCCGCTTATGGAGTGGCTTGGGCACGCCAAGATTGGCTTCTTTACCTCCCCTGAACCTCTCCAGTTTAAGACGAAAGATGGAGAAGAAACAGATTTGCTTCGGATAACTGAGAAATCGACACCGCCTTGCCGATTGAACCCATGGCTATTCAATGGCCACCTCCAGACAGCAATGACTGTCCTCAAGGCAGAGGGACCAGCCGTTCATTATAAGCGGAAGATTTTTGACGCCGAGGACCCTGCATATGAGGGGAACTTTGCTGTCGATTTTATTGTTCCGCCTTTTGAAGGCGAAGAAGAGGGCCTGCCTCCCCGAACCATATATTATGACAAACAAGAGCTGCAAGAACTCGAAAGTGGGTCATTAGATAGCCGTCCGATGATTGTTGCTCTTCATGGCCTCTCAGGTGGCTCCTTTGAAATTTATCTACGTCACGTGCTGGCACCTTTAATGGCCGACGGAGAGTGGGAAGCATGTTGCATCAACTCGAGAGGTTGTGCAGGGCATATGATATCGAGCAGCATCCTGTATAACGCGAGGGCAACATGGGATACACGGCAGGTGGTGAAGTGGCTCAGGCGGAAATATCCGAACAGACCCCTTTTCGGGATAGGGTTCTCACTCGGAGCTAACATCCTTACCAATGTAAGATACCCCTCTGAACTGATGATGACATTTCACTAACGCAACGCAGTACATTGGGGAAGAAGGGGAGCTGTGCGAGTTAAAGGCAGCTGTTGTAATCTCAAACCCGTGGAATCTTGAACTTGGAAGTATGGCTCTGCAACGAACATGGATAAGCAAAGAAGTTTACTCCAAAGTGATGGCCGGCAATATGAAGAGATTAGTAGAGCGGCATGCTGATCAAATTGAAAAGCACACTAATATCAACATGGACCGCGTCAGGAATGTCACGTATCTGCACGAGTTTGACAGAGAAGTCCAAGGACCGACATGGGGATACCCAACGGAAGGGGCATACTACAGAGATGCCTCCTCTGTTGACTCACTTATGGCAGTTCGCATCCCATTGCTTGCAATAAACGCCACAGATGACCCAATCGCCGTCAACGAAGCCATCCCATACGAAGAGTTCAAGAAGAACCCGTACACGGTCCTCTGTACCACGTCGTTAGGGGGGCATCTTTCTTGGTTTGAAGGCCTCAGTAACGGAGAGCGCTGGCATGCCAAACCGGCCGCCAATTTCCTAAACAACATGGCTCTCAATGTGGAGATGGATTCGATTACCCCACGCAAGGTAAATGTCGGTGTGGAAACCACCAATGGACACTCAACGTTTACTCCTATGCGGCGAAAGCTCCACGTCCAGGAAGCATAAGCAGGGCTCAACTTTCAAGAATAATATACGGGGGCTCTATGTTCGGACACTATGCACGAGAGCGTTATACTTTGGGATGGTAGATATGGACTCGCCGTTTGGGGATAATAGATAAGAGGTCCACATCCAAAACGATAGCGTGGAATGGACTGTGTTACACTTGATTGTTTGTTTTGCGCCGAGCGCTTTATACCTTTGCATAGGGAACTTGGATGTGCATTAGATAGATAGACGGAGTTTTCAACAATCAATGATCAATGTCAGGTTTCTTTGGCGCTGGATACCAATCACGTTTCCATTTATCCAGGCCAGAGGGCCGTCGACACCATGCCCCCCAACGTAGCGTCCTGCACTACAGGCGGGTTTCGAGCATTGATATCAACATAATATGACAGGTGGAACCAATACAATAAGGCCAATTTTCATATTCTTTGGTATCGGTTTCAGCAATTCAGCTAATCCAGGACAACGCCTATAAGCCCCGCCAATAACGCCTCCCCACCCATTTTCACAGTGTCCCAACAATGCAATATCCCCACATACATCTTTGCTTCGTCTGCCTCGGCTTCCGTCTACGCAAAGCTCACGCTCTTCTTCTTAACCTTCAGCGGTTTCGTGCCTAGCCTCTCCTTCTTTTCTACGCCCTCCATGGCATCGCCACCCGCCTTCTCACGCTTCCGCTTCTTGCGCATACCATCCTTTGTCTCGTCCAACTTCGCCTTTCGTATCTCTATCCGCTTCTCCTGCTCCGCCTTGCGCGCCTCGCGAATCTCCTCCATCTGGCGCGCCTTCATCATCTTCGACTCGATTTGGCCATCCTTGTCGGCATGTACCATCGCCAGAATCGTAAGCATGGATTCCTATTTCGAATTAGTAAGTGTATCCCGCATTCCAATTGCCACCTCTCATCTATAGCAATAAATTTATGGATCGACGTACTCTATCATCGATGAAAACTTTTCCTTTCTTCCCCGTCTTCGGCTTCTCAACGCCCACAGGCGTAATCATATTGAGAGCCGGGATATTTAGCTCCTTCTCGGTGTATACCCGCCTCTTCTTGAAGCGCGGCTTGCCCGTTCCCTTCGCTGTCTTCGGCGGCTCCTTCTTCTTCTTGCTCACGCCGTCATTCTGGGGGCCTCTTGTCGAGGTCTTCGAGTTCGAGATTCCGGAGCCGTTGGCGCTACGCTTCGAAGCGTGCTTGTTCTTCACCGTCGAGGTCTTGGATGGCGCCATTACAAAAGTTGTCCTGCAATGGGTGCTTGGAGAATGGGGTATCTTATTTTTGGAGCTCCAAGACAGGCGATAAACCGAAATAATTTTGGGCTGCATGAAAATTGGCGGGGCGCGATAAGTTTCCGCTCCGCTCCGCCCTATCTTTGTCCACGCTATCGTGGCGGGATGGTCTTGGCAATATATTTCTCGAGATTATCCAGGTACGGATTGCGGATTTACTTGAGAATTAACTTTTAATTTGTTACTGCTACGTAGGTAGTCTAAGTGCTCAATGTGCCCTTAGTACTTGGCACCTCCCCTTCCCGCCCTGCAACCTTTGTCGTCGCCGCCCGTAAAGCCACAGCCAGGGCCTTGAACGCACTCTCCGCCCTGTGGTGGTCATTGAACCCCCGCAGACAATCCACATGGATGGTGATCCTCGCCGCCTGGGCAAAGCTCTCCATGCAGTGGGGAATCATCTCACAGCTCAGGTCTCCAATCTTCTCGCGCTTGAGACCGAGCTCAATGATGGCGTAAGGCCGGTTCGAGAGGTCGACTACGGCACGGGAAAGGGCCTCGTCGAGAGGACAGTAGGCGGATCCGAAACGGGCAACGCCAATAGGCGCACCAAGGGCTTCTTTGAAGGCAGATCCAAGGGCTATGCAAACGTCTTCTGCGCTGTGGTGGTCATCGACTGTGAAGTCCCATTAGCTTCTTTCCGCCATGTCTGTACGATAGAGCAATGTAGACTTACTGTGAAGATCACCTTGACACCTGAGTGCCAAACTCCACCCAGCATGCTTCGCCAGCGCATGCAACATGTGGTCCAGAAATCCAACACCGGTGTTTATGCTGATCGTCTGGCTCTTCGTGGCCTGGCTCGCATGGCCCTCCAGGGACGCAACGAGGCGCTCGTCAATGCCCTCGGGAAAGGCACCCCCATCGATATTGATGGCCAACTGGATCTTCGTCTCGTTGGTGTCGCGCGCGAGGACCGCAGCGCGAACCCGTTGTGATTCAGAGCCCATTGTGAATGTAGTAATCGAATTGATTTGATTTGGCTTTCAATGCCTCATCCCACCAAGCATTTTTGGCCTAGTCCGCCATCGGTCTGGATTCCGGAAATCCGGGAAAAACTATAACGCCGAACAATGCAAACAGAGCAAACATAGCTGTGAAATATACCACCAGCTCTGGGCACCCCGCCGAAACAGCTGTTTCGTATGACTTGGGAATATCCTTGGATGCTCTCTAAATTAAAGGCGACACCGATGTGAGACTCAACCGGTTTAATAATGAAGACTCACGGCACTTTGCGAGATGATGAGGCCACTGGCGCCGCTTGGGAGGCTGCGCGGGGAGCTGTCGTTGGTTCGAGCAAGGTACGATCCAGCGGGGTTTCATACAATGGCATGGCTGTGCTGGAACTAATACACGCAGTGGGGAGTTGGGGCAGCCATACTGTCAGGTGTAGGATATAAGATATCGCCGATATATCGCGGCCTCACTTTTCAATTCAAGGTGTACGCTTCTCCGCGGACGGAACATCCAGAGATATTCTCTAGGCGATTTGCTGATGGTGGAGGTGATCTAGGTTTATACAGATGTCCGCAATGATAATGGGAGGTATGCTGGAGGCAGATCGAAGGCTCCGAGAGCACGAAGCGAGGATTCGGGTGCAAAAGAAATTGGGAATCGGACTGGACAAAGCCTCATGGGAGAAATATGAGCAAGACGTCAGGGCCGAGAAGGCCCGCATAATAGCACGACAGAACGAGGGAAAATGACTTGTGTAATATAAAGAGCATGAAGCTCGCAAAACTTTGATTTAAATTAAATACCCTACTCCATACCTGGCCCCATTTTAACCGTGAACGCCAATGCTATGCTTTCTCGTTATATCTCATGCCTTTTTTGGCGTAAACAGCTTCGGGTCCATATTCAGCTTCGATAACCTCGCAACGCACGCACTCAACTGCAGCAAGCTCTGGACGCCCTCCAAAATGTTCATGTGCGTAAAGCCGATCTCCTTGATGAATTCGAGCTTCGAGTGCTCACTCAGCGTCGGGATCGTTTTCGTCACCCTGAACATGGTGCTAATGATGTCGTGACTCGAGTATCCCAGATCCCACAACTCCTTCAGCGATTCCAGCGCTGCGTCTACCTTGCCCTCATAGCACGACTTGAGCATAGCCTGCACTTTGATTGGGTGCGGTGAGTCAACGACCTTGAAGACATTGTCTCCGCTCACAAAACCGAATCCTGCCCAGGTTGACTGGCAATTATTGATCGCCTGCCGCATATCGCCCTCTGCACTGAATACCAGCGCGGCCAATCCATCGTCACTGTATTCCACCTTCTCCGCCTCAATAATCTGGAGTAGGCGCTTCACGACTTGTGCATCTGTTAGCCTTGCATAGCGTAAGATGGCGCATCGCGATTGCAGGGGCTCGATGATCTTGTTGGACTGATTGCATGCGAATGCGAAGCGGGTGGTCGAGGAGTAGATCTCCATGGTGCGGCGAAGGGCTTGTTGGGCACCAGATGTCATGCTATCGGCCTCGTCGAGAATGACAAGCTTTTGGCGTCCTTGGGGGAGCGTCACTTTCTTCTGGGCGAAGCCTTTAATGCGGTTGCGTACGACATCGATACCTGTGGTAGCATTGTCAGCCCGTTGCCAATGTAGCTTGTTAAAGTGAGTTCTTACCCCGCTCGTCTGATGCGTTAAGCTCTAATACTGCCTCCTTGTAGGATTCGCCCAATAATTGGCGTGCTAGACAGAGTACTGATGTTGTCTTTCCAATACCAGGCATGCCGGATATGATCATGTGGGGCATATTCCCCTCCTTTGCGATAATCTTGAGGCGCTCAATAGTTTCGACGTTTCCGACAACATCGTCAAGGAAAACTGGTCGGTATTTCTCAACCCTATATCCATTAGTTCATGTTGGGACAGGTTGAAGCTGCGCCCATACCATGGCAGTTCGTAATTCGTCACCCCCGCTCCGTTTGCCTTCAACACCTTCTTTGTGGCCGCAGTTGACGATTCACCCGTCTCCTCGGCAGTCTTTGGAGCCATTCTTGCGAGAGATTTCAGGCCCGTTTCTCAGGCTCCGTGATCGTGATGTGGAGTAAGAATATGCTTTTCCAAGGGTTGTGGTTGAGCTTTCGCAAGAACTGTATTCGCAAGGCTACGGAAATTATTGGGCTTGGGGCTGGATCTTGAGGTTGACGCGAAGCGCGTCTGCTAGCGTGCCATCAATGCTAAAGTGGCTTGGCTACCACGTGATACATGTCGCGTGAAACACCAGCAAGCTTTTGTCCGTGAAGCTAGCTTTTGCTAGAATCTAAACTATATCTAGTGGGTTTAACTATATATCAGGGACTATTTGCAAATTACGAGGTCTCGGGAGCGCGGTGGACGATCTCTACCACGTCGTGCTTCGCGCCGTTAGCCTCGAACGATGTCTCTGTCAACAATGCGCCAGTTTCATTACAACCCTCCCTCAAATCAGCAATTTGCACTTGATAATGTCAGACCAAGCTAAGTGTGAGAAGTTATTTCTTTCATAGCCTCCTAGCTCATTGTCATGTATGCGTTGTATTTTCCCGGCGGGCTAAATTGCTTGGTAAGAGAGGCTCAACAACTCTACCACTCATTTTTTGCTCCCGTGCAACTTCAAGGGCTCACATTCCTCAGAGACATGGCGATGCATCTCTTCATCGCCCTGTCCTCCCTGGAGTTCATGAGCCTATCACAGGGTAAGGATGAGTGAAGCCCATGCGGATATCCGATGTCCGGACCGAAGGGGACTTACTATGGGGGTGGCCGCGTCAGCGACGACATACGTAGGGCCATAGCTCACAACCTCACGATCCGCAATCCTTGTCCACCACATTTTCCACAGAGCAAACAATGAAACTAAACAGACTGTGCTTACCGTCTGGTCTCTAGTTTCTATGAAACGGGATATTATTATCTTATCTATGCTTTAGTTTCCTTTTTGTTGTTTTCTAATTCTCCCTCTCTTTTTCCTTAATTCGATCTAAGACACTTCCCGGAACCAAGGGTTCTATTTCTTGGTACGGCCGATTCATGTCACCACTATATATGTTTACCCTACTCTGCACTCCTCCTACAAAGCAGCGATACTGTGCTTATTGTTCTTAATTGTTTCAATACGATACACACGTTCGTTTCTTATACCCTGTTCCAACGAACAAACCTCGCCGTCGTTTGTGGCCTCTTGGCCCTTGTGGAATTTTGTTGTCTTGCCGCAACTTATCATACAATTACACAATATTCAAGTCGGATTCTAAGCGCCACTCACGCCATTATTGGAATCCCACCCCTAAAACTACCCTAGGGGGCCGGGGACTTTTATCTTGGACCCGTGGGCCCATCGAAAATAACACATTCGCATCTGGGAACCCCGATCAACGGCTCTGCTAAAAAGTCTGGCCCAACCGACCACGCGGCCTATTTGGCAGTGCACAAGTCATTCTTGCACCGACTAGCGCAAATCTGCCAAGTTTGTACATCAATGAATGGATTCCATGTCCCCGGGAATCCAGGCCTAGTCCCACATATCTAGCCTTTTGGCATCCTACACCCGCCACCAGAGCACTAATATACATATACCGCCTGCCTTCTCTCCTGGCCTGAACGTTGTTACTTCAGTCACTCATTATTACATTTCTGCGTCATGAAGTGTGCATTCGCTTTAGGGGTGACGGCTGCATTCCTGTCTCCGTTGATCGATGCCGCCGCCTTACAAAAACGAAATGATAGACCGCCAAGAGCTGTCGGCTTGCCTATCAAGAGGGAGCCCGCTGTAGATCCGATAGAGGCGGATAGAACTCGAATGCGTAAAAGAGGTACATTGGAGACAACTCTAGATAATCTGGTATGTCAATTTCGCCATCATAAATAATCAACAATGCTGACGTCCTCTTAGCAATCGTTATACTTTGCCAACATTACACTCGGAACACCCGCCCAGCAGCTTCGAGTACATATTGACACTGGAAGCAGTGATCTATGGGTAAATTCTGCCGGTTCAACAATATGTACTGGCACGGATACAGTTCCTGGCGAGTGTGAAGAATCAGGCACCTATTCGGCAAACTCGTCTTCTACATATAAATATGTCAAGAGCAACTTCAACATTACTTATATGGATGGGTCAGGGGCAGCGGGCGACTATGTATCAGACAAGATGATGATAGCCAACACCGAAATAAAAGACTTGCAGTTCGGCGTTGGTTACCATAGCTCTTCGGCTGAGGCTGTTTTGGGACTTGGCTATGTATCCAATGAGGTTCAGGTTGCCAATCTTGGACTGAAGGCTTATGACAACGTTCCCGCAGCTCTGGCTGCCCAAGGCCTTATCTCATCAAATGCATACAGCCTCTGGCTGAACGATCTCGATTCTAGTTCTGGCAATATCTTATTTGGTGGCGTTGACACCGAGCGCTTCACTGGTACCCTCGAGACGCTCCCAGTTCAGAAAACTAGCGCTGGCTACACGGACTTTCTCATTACTCTAACAGGCATCTCATTGGGTAATAAGACACTCATTGAGAAGCAAGCCCAAGCTGTCCTCCTCGACAGCGGCTCCTCTCTCACTTACTTACCAAACGCCATGACGAATGCCATCTACGAGGCCATCGACGCACAGTACGACTCAACACAAGGCGCAGCTTTCGTCCCCTGCTCGATGAGATCCATAAACGAGACTCTCGACTTCACATTCACCTCCCCCACCATCTCCGTCCCCCTGGATGAACTCATCCTGGACATCCCAAAAACAAACAACCAAACATCAGTATTCCCAGGTGGCGAGGCAGCATGCCTCTTCGGCATTGCACCCTCCGGCGTCACCGTACCCGTCTTGGGCGACACATTCCTCAGGAGCGCATACGTCGTGTATGATCTAGAGAACAACGAGATCTCATTAGCGCAGACGAAGTTCAATGCGACTAAGAGCAGTATTGTAGAACTTGGGAGTGGGAAACATGCCGCGGGTATCGCAACGGCTGTTGCGAATCCGGTGGCTGCCACGGCTGGCGTGGGGAAGAGTGGTCAGGGCAAGAGTAGTGATGATTCGGAGGGCGCCGCGGGGAGGGGTTTGGGCGTTTCGCCGCTAGCTATTGGGCTATGTGGAGTTGCAGCCTTGTTCGCCGGACTCTTGTAGGAGAGGGGTTACTAAATTGATATTAGCGATTGGAATTGCGGGGGTATTGTTTTAAGAGGCGTATTGCATTTGCGGCGAATTTTCTTTGGGCTGGTGGAATGGAGTCAGGGAGGCAGGAGTATCTACGGAGGGATTAAGATTAGGTTAGCATAGCATACCGTAGACATATGCATACAGTACTGCAGTTCAATCCACGTTTCCTCGATTCAGCGAAATATAGGACAAGTCGCAGATGCCAGGCAAGAATCATTCTCACCATGAGGGATAGTAGTCACCCCATTGTGTACTGGGATTTGTTCTGTCGCTTGATCTCAACAATGCCATTATGTTACTAGTGAATATTTGCAGGTGACTACAGTTTGAATAACATCGGTGTGGTTATTGAATGACTTGAACTTAGCGTCAGCGACTCGTCGATTGCACGAACACATCAGATGGTCAAGTTATGTGGGTGGTTCCAGTCATCATTGGACCACACTGAAGCTGGTGCTTGCTGATTATACAGGAGCGCTTCGTGTGGGTGGCATTTGAGCTTTCATTTCCGTCCGAATAAAATCACATACGGTTTGAGCAGAACCAACTTCTCCACGCCAGCATTGATTGACAATCTTCTCACATGTGATTTCTGCCGCAGTAGGAAAACTGCGAGCCTCAAATAGTTCTGCAACGTCGTCACTATATAGCTCTTGAAATGGGTATTGGCCAGTGATGATCATTTATATCGTAGAGCCAAAGCTGAACAGATCGTCCTTCACAGTAGGCACACAGCGGAGATTATGACCAGGCTGTTCGAACCTTGTCCCTACCCATGCTGAAGCATGCGACCCATCGATCGAAGAGCCACTGAAGTCAGTAATTTTGAGACCCAGGCCTACATCTAGCCGGAATGTTTTTGACTCAACGTCACAATGTATAATGTTCTCGGAGTGTAGAAGTTGTAGCCCGTCCGCAGCCTCCATAATCCATTGAAGGCGCCGACATGTAGATATAGTGTCGTTATTCGCAAGTATATAATCCATTAGGGAGCCGTTGGGCATGTATTCCATGGTAAGAGAGCAGTCATCCAATATGCAAGACTTTCATAGGAAAAAGTAATAACAAGACTGAATTTGTTTGCGTAGCTCATGGACAAGTAGAACTGACTGTAGTAAAGCGTATCCTCTAAATTTCTTGAAAAGACTTAGAGGGGTCGAGCGGTTTTCAAGGCAGTTGATACAATCTTGGCAATTGCCCACACCTTCTCCTCTTCATACTTCCTTGCCACAAGCTGTACGCCAACTGGAGCCCCGTCGTACACATCTGCATCATCTATATATTCTAATTAGTTGGCTGTTGATACAAAGCGCCGGGTGTGTTTATGTAACATTTAGGATTGGCTTACAGGCTTCCCAATTCTTGCGATCGACGTCATTGAGGGGTTTGTATTCGCTGTTGAAGGTGTCCAAAGTCTTATTTGCTCTAGTCACTGGAATTACAGCCGCACTGTAGTCCATCAGGTTGATGGCTTCTGTGTAAGCTATAATTCGTCAGACACGTTGATAAGGAGGGCACTACTCGAGGTACAAACCAGTATGGTAGTATTTGCCTGGTATCACGGCAGCATGGGGTGCTACAGGCATGATTACCGCATCTACAATCTGGCCTAACGATTAAGACTCGAATTTAGTGCTGACTCCCACAAAATTGATGAATTATTATTACTAACCATCCTCGTCATTCGCAGTGGAATTCCAGTAGTCCGAGTAGGCTTCACTGTAGTCTCTTCCTTGCAGGGTTAAGTCCTGATACTCGAGCAAATTCATGGGGTTTCGGAGTTGAAAGGACTTTACGAGTTCCGGGATCAAAGGTTCACCGGAAATGTTGAGTTGCTTTTGGATATCGTGGGCACCATCAGCCTTTAGAAATGCAAGCTATATGATTGATCAGCAGGCTTTGCGTAGGAAGGGGTTATAAAAAGAAATCATTACATGGACTCTCTTGGCAGTGCTCTGCGATGGCGGGTTCCAATCAACCACCTTTTATTATATCCCATCAGTCAAGCGATAGCGGAAATAATTGATAGGACGAACTTCACCTTGTGGCCAGCTTTCCTCAACGTGTCAACCACGGTGTGAAGACCCCTGATTATAGGAGGTTGTGGGCCCACAACCCCATCAGTCCAGTAAATTCCAAGCTTGAGGGGGGAATTTCCGTTGCTTGATCCCTCCGGAGATGCTCTGCTAAGAGTCGAATCAACCAAGTCTTGGCGCCACGGCATGGTGACAACTTCTGGATCTCGAAGCCACGGTTGAGTCGATAATACAGAGCTCATCACTAACTCCAACCCATCAATTGAGTTCGACAAAAAGCCTATCGATGAAGCGTAGGTGGTTTGTCCAGGGTTCTGTAATGGGTTAAGTAAAGGGCGGTTTAGCAAGTGTAGTAAAACGAACCGTATTTCCAGCATCTCGATAAGAGAATCGATTGTGGGTGGGTTTAACAGAGTATATCCCACAGAAAGCTGCTGGGATCCTTACAGATCCACCTGAGGATGCGTTCAGGTTCACATTCGAGTGCGAAGGTATGGAATGCTGCACTAACCAATGTCCGTGCCGACTCCCAATGAGCTACCCCTAAGGGAATTTAGGGCGCCTTCACCTATAACTCTATTATTGGTAAACAGTTTTCTGCGAATGAAGATGAAATCTCACCTCCAGAAGATCCCCCGCAGGAGAGTAATTGGTTGACTGGGTTGAGGGTTCGACCGATGAGGTTGTTGACGGTTTCACCAAGCTACATAGATAAATCTTTGTTAGAACTCAAATCAGGAAGATCTGACCGAAGATTTCGAGGTACACACCAAGAGAGATTGAGGAACGCTTGTCTAGGATACTAAAATTAGTGCTGTGATTTAGTGGATTATTTCAAGCAACTCACCTTGCAATATATGACAGCTCCTAACGAGAGAAGCTCTGTCACAATTTGACTTTCAACCTTGTGAACTTTGTTCGGATCTGTATCCCCTTCATAAGTGTCAATCCAGCCAATGTAACCCATTGTTGTATCTACTCCCTTGACATGGAATTGGTCTTTGAGGCTGATCGGAAGCCCATGAAGAGGACCCATTGTCGTCTTGTTTTTCTTTAAGTAGTCATCCAACTCCATAGCCCTTTGCATTGCTTGGTGGAAAATGATCTCATGAAGACAATTGTTCTAAATAGACCGTTGTCATATAAGTCAGTGAGCTCGAAGGAAGATCAAGGGGGCATTAAAAGGATCCTTGGATGCATCAACTTACAGCCTGATGGGCAATCGCCTCTGTCTTGCAATACGCCTTAGCTACCTGAAGGGCCGTGTAGTGGCCTGACCGGATCTTTGAGAGCAGTGGCACGCTATCATGTCGAATAATCTCCCGTTCTTCGCTGTCGAGAAAGCGCTCAATGAAAGGTCCGCTAAGTTGTCGCTGCTGCCTGGCATCATCAATATCGGCCTTTGAGAGTATCCATTCTTGAGGGATCTTCGCCCTTGTCTTCGCAACCTTAGCTACAGCCTTCTCCTGCCAGGTTTGATGCAACGGGATCTGCATACTCAGATATGTTGGTCGAGGTTGTCTAAAAATATCTCGTCGAGGTTTGATGTGCCGAAATAAAATAAAAACCCGGAGTACCGATTTCATAAGCTGGCGGATCTTTTGGCTTCGAAGCTGTTGATAATATAGGTGTTGTAATGTAGATGTCGTGACAACAGTGGTGGTAGAAGCACTTGCGCAGATTCACTGGGCGATAACCGAGATTCTTGCATCCAACCAACATGGCGATGCGGTGCGGGGCTAGAGCAAAGACTTTAGTAGAATTAGGAGAGACATGCATTGCAGTTGAAGCAGGATTTGACCAGAGATAGTTTGCTTGAATTTTGTCATGTCGTATGCGCCCATGCCAAACACTAATTCCCACGTTGCCGCCTAGCAGATCGCTATCTCAAACGCTAACTGCAAAATTACTAGGTACTAACGGGCCGTGCCTTCCTTCCTGCACGCACTTACTATTCCCCCCTGTATGATTGCAACGACCCGCTATAGTATTGCCAGATCTTGGCAGAGTCACTCACCAAAACTAAACGCCATTCTGCCTAACTTGGGTGCGGTGAGGTTGTCCAAATAACAGATCGTTACAATCGTACAGGGGGGGAGGATAGTATTCCATCTCACCTCACCACCACCTCCTTCATTTTGCTTAAACATCTTCAAATCGTCCCAGAAGCCTCTCTAAAGGCTGCACCACTTCAAAATATACGGCCCTCCTCAGTTTATCATCTTCTAACGGTAAACCAATTCCATAGCCTGCTGCATTGCTTGATGGACCTCAGACGTTTAGTTGTATATTATTCTCGGCGGCTATAGGGAAATAGGCTAGGATCTATTTGTTGACAACACGCTTGACAACGTCTTTGACATCTTCCAAACCCAGTCCTAGCATATCATTCGCCAGCTTCTCATCTGCAGCATAATTTGCATGGAGACCCTGGGTGTTACCAAAAGTAGTGCTGCGGACTAGTGCAAAGGCGCCACTGAAATCTCCAGCAGTGAGCTTCTTGACTGCTTCAGTAACTTGCGTGTCCGTTGTTGTCTTAGTCACTGCCCATTTTTCTCCCGACGCTTCCTCCAAAGAAGCGAGAATTTCGTTCTGGGTAGTTTCGACCGAGGCGATGTAGAGGTACTGATTTTTCGTTTCCTGGGGATGTTGCAAGACAGAAGCAACAGCCTGACCTAGTTGCTTCTCGTTGGTTAAGGTGAATCTTTTGTTGCCACCATCCCAGATTGTAGCAGTGCGATTGGCAATGTCGAACTCCAAGAAACCGTTTGCAAGTCCCTATTCGAGAATGACTCGTTAGATACTTTTATACACATATCCAATCTAATTAAAAAAAAAACTTACCCAGTCAAATAAACAGGAAGCAGGAAGTGGCAACACCGGTCCAAGTCAAACCATCGCTCTCCTTGCTCTTGAGGTACTCGACCAGTTCCGTTTTCTGTCCGAACAGTGGCAGTAGCCCTACCACCGCTTTGTCTTGACTACTCGCCGAGAATTCGGATGGGATAAAGCGCTTGACTCCAGCGCGGATGGAAGCATCAACGAACTTCTTTTGCTCACCAAGTCCAGTTGCACCCACAGCCGAAATGACTGCATCTTGGCCTTTAAAGGCTTCTATCAGACCAATATCTGACAGATCAGTCCTGACAACAGTCACCCCAGATGGGAAAGTAGCCTTGCTCTCCTTGCGAGAGATAACTGTAACGTTGAAGTTGGAAGATTCAACGAGGCCATCGAGGATGATTTTGCCAATGTTTCCGCTAGCCTAATAGATTATCAGCGAATGCGCTCAAGATATAGTGTATACCACAAGAGTGGCCTTGGAATAGGGATAATATACGCCAATTATCGCAATGTTCTTTAGAGGGGAAGCCATCGTTGTTGAAAAAGTGAAGTTGGAATTCTAATGCAAAGCAGGTCGTGTTTTTTAGAGTCTGGGAAGCTTTCATCGACAGGAATTAATCGAGGTCTTTATATGTTTGAACAGTTGACCTGGTCTACTCCAACCCTGCTCTATACGTTATGTTTGACATCGCATTACAAACATTATCATATGGATTATAATTGCAATCAATATCAGGCCATTTTTTGAAAAGCATCCAGGCGTATATTTCGCCTTGCTGAGTGGGATCTGCGATGATTGCGCAGCGCTGAGGTTTAGAAATGCGGACCCAGGTCAGCGGAGTGGGGCTCCGCAACTCCGCTCTAGCCAATCAAACTCGGCGCTACCTAGCCTCGCATCATCCTCTACATAACCTCTCGATTTATAATTTGCAAATACAGTCAAAGTAGCTCATACTTCTCACTCAATTCAAGACCACGAATCAACAGTTCCGAGTCAAATGCCACATCCTCCTAGCGCTGTAGCGCTCTCCTGTCTTGAGTGCCGCAGACGAAAGATTAAGTGCGATAGGTCACTGCCTTGCTCATATTGCGTCAAAGTCAAGGTCCAGTGCAGCTACCCTCCGCCGAGTGTGACGTCTCAAAATACAGAGAGTAAAACAGCTGGTACGGATGTGGTCGCCCGTATCGAGAGAATTGAGCAAACGTTGGAGTCGTTCGACCAGGGTCTTTCTCAGATTCGGCAGATTTTGCAGGCGAAGTCTTCATCTCCGGTTGGTGATAGAAGCTACGCACATGACATCGTACATCAACCCCACGAAATTGGCTACGGTGATATTGAGTTGCACGAGGGCTTAGCCTGGCTATACAAAGAGGATGAGCTGAATTCTACGTTCCAACCTCTTCATCCTCCCTCAGAACTAATATCCTTTATATGGCAAACGTACTTAGAAAGGGTAGAACCAGTCTTGAAAATATTTCATGCCCCAACGGTTCAGAAGCAGATTGTGGATTTTATTCGAGGTCAAGGTTTCCTTGACCCACCTACTAAGTGTGTGATGTTCGCCATTCATTATGCCTCTGTAATTACCATGACCGCGGAGGAGTGCCAAGCTGGATTTAACGAAGGCAAACATGAGCTATTGAAGAGGTAACCATGTACACTGCTAGCTTCTGGGTTGATTTACTGATATTTGGAGATACCGTATTGGAGTTGAAAACTCCCTTTCAAAAGCCAAGCTGCGGGAGTCGATGGATATGACTGTATTGCAGGCATTTGCCATATACCTTGTATGTGAGTTCTACGCACTAGAAGATCAGGTCTAATATGAGTTTTAGATTACTGGCAGACATGATGATCAAGGTCCAGATGTTCGCGCATCAATTGGGACTGCCATCGGGATTGCATTTAAGATTGGTCTACATTGTGACGGAGCCGCGTTAGGCATGACCCCATTTCAAGTCGAGATGCGACGCCGGCTCTGGTGGCAGATATACATTCTCGACATCCGAATTGCGGAAGATCGTGGCGTTGACCCACTTATCCTGGACTCATGGTTCAACACAAGACTCCCTTCAAACGTGAATGATGTGAGCCTTGATTTCGAAATGCAAGAACCACCTCCAACCACCCAGGGAAGAACAGAGATGTTATTCACTCTTTTGAGATTGGAGGTCAGCAATTTCTCCCGCCGAGTCGTGTTCTCCGATCGGTTCTGCTCAGACAATAGCTACCCGATTCTATCAGCGTCGCAGAAATGCAAAGCTATAGACCTATTCAAAGAAAGAGTGGAAATGCAATACCTATCACACTGTGACAAAGGAATACCTATAGACTTCATCACCGCAGCTTCTAGCCGCTTGATTCTTGTCAAGCTTAAATTGACACTGAGTAAGCCGCGGGAGCGACAAGACCAGGCAGTACTCATACAGAAAAATTTCCGAATGAT
Source organism: Pseudogymnoascus sp. VKM F-4518 (FW-2643) (assembly GCA_000750925.1). Taxonomy (NCBI): domain Eukaryota; kingdom Fungi; phylum Ascomycota; class Leotiomycetes; order Thelebolales; family Thelebolaceae; genus Pseudogymnoascus; species Pseudogymnoascus sp. VKM F-4518 (FW-2643). The sequence continues at coordinate 6,397 of JPKC01001372.1, read as the reverse complement.
TTGTGTAGAGGTTCTGCAGCTAGCTCGAACTCTTCGGAGCTATGAGAAGGGCAGGCAGTGGCTTTGGATTTTTCAACGCTATATCGAGTGGGATGTATTAGCATATCTATTCATCAATCTTTCTTTAGCTCCCAAGGGAGACGGGCTAGATTCGGCATGGGAAGCTGCCGACGAGACTTATGAATACTGGAAAACTGATGGTAATATCAATCGGTTTCACCACTGGGAGAGTATTAAGGAGCTTCGCTCAAAGGCTCTGCTGGCACAGGAGATGATAAAAAGTGATCCATCCCAATGGGGAGTGTCATCTAGTGACAACAACAACAACAACAACAACAACAACAGCTTCGAAGAAGACGCAGAACCTGTGACCGCTGTGTCATTGGAAGGTAGCTGGGCAAAAACATCAAAGCGCAGGAGAGAACAAAGTCTTGGTTCATTGTTAGGACAGGAAGGTCGGAGTCCAAAATGTTGTTCTGAGTTGTTGAAAGCGCAACACAGTTTTCACGAACTTACTCGCCCGTTGGCATTGGCAAATTCCGCGGCGGGTATACCGGCTGCTGAGGATCATCCATCGTATACAAAACCAAACACCGAAACTACACATACACCAAGCTCAGGCACTGCTTGTCAATGGAGTCCAGCTCTTTTTGAGAGCTACTTTGAACTTTTGGGCTCTGAACACGCTTCTACGTCGCTTTGACGTGTCAGATTTAGGTGATCTCCTATTTACCTTCTGGTATATAAAAATCGCAATGGAGGCGATGAAATCTATATTACACAATGAAGGATATCTACCTGCATCTGTTTCGACAGCTATTTTGACAAGATCGATAAGCAGTCTCTAGATGCCACGTTTAAACTCTGCAATGCGTAAATTGTACTAGAACACTTAGTGTTTAAAATCGGGCACTTTGGCGGAGTGGTTAACGCGATGCCCTGCTATATCCTCTGGGTGTATTTAGGCATTTCCCTCGGGAGCGAGTGTTCGAATCACTCAGGTGTCGTTATTTTTTTTTATAGCAGAAAGAAACTCCATATTTGAGGTCTCTTATTCTTCTCGTTAATACACGTTATTGCCAAAGGGTAATAGATTACGTGAGTAACGAAACGACAGACCAAACGAAGCAAGTCATGGCAAAATTCATCTATACCAAAAAGTGCCTCAAAGACTCTTCATCTGTCAGTATGGCTTCTCTTACCTTTATTCCCTTCATTTCTTCTCTTCTAAACGTTTTATTTTCGCAATATAAGTTGCTCTATCCAATCTGTGCCTCTCTTAGTTTACACGTTACTTGTCATTTGTCGCTTCATAAGGACCCTGATCTTTTTAACATTAAAGTATGGCTGCACAGCACTCGTAAGTACACGATTAGCTAACAATAACGATAATCATTAAATACAGTAAGTTTGTCAACTCTTATACATCTCTCTTGACTATCTTATAGGATTCTTTCGCTTTTGTAGACAAATACAACGTAGTGTTATTCTCAGCTTGTCCTTGCACATAAATTGTCTGTCTTGTCTTAACACTTACTGTAAGTTTGTTGCTAGTCTTAGAGAAGATAGTCGCGTTTTGAAATAGTCTACTACTCTATTGCGCACTAACAACAAAGCTGCTTCTTGCTACTAAGCTATTGAAGTGGCCTTCGCTAGCGGAGGGAAACAAGGCGGGTAGAATCACAACGGTGCTTGTGTGACTTTGTAAAAGCGACTCTGCGATGCTAGCTGCTCTTCTAAAATTTCTATCAATCTGCTATGCTGCTGGTGACTCGGTATTCATTAGACTTGGATACGTGTAATTTGCAAGGAGAGCCAAGGTGTTAAGTTCTGCGTTAGAACCATCGAGCAATCGAGCCCAAAGATTGACAATCCATGCTCGGGACCATCCAATGCTGTCACCACCATTCCTATTTATTTTGTATTAGTTCTATATTTATTTATAAAGTGCCTTAGTCTATTTGGGTATCATACTGGAGTCATCGAACCACGAAATTCTTAGCTGCAATAAAGAGTGTTTGATAAGCAGCAATGATTTCATTTCCGGGGAAAAGACCCCACAGATGAGAGATGTGCCGATGCCCGGGATCAGATTCCTTAAAGTCAGCTATCCATTCCATTATACCACCAATCATAAAAGAAACTCGCTTAATATGTACGTTATATATTATTATTTATTGAAGCTATTCCTAAAATTAAAGGTTTAAAGCGTGCATTCATGTTATTACTTAATATACGGTTAACGGCGGAGAGCCCTCACAAGGCAGCGCTGAGAATTTCGTCTGCGCAAAGACCTTCTGCATATGATCCTCCCTCTTGTCGAACTTGTAATACACTTTGTCTAGATCTTCAACGCGTACACGGTGCGTCACCATCCTAAGCGGGTCAATCTGGCCGTTCTGGATCCTCTTTAGCAGGTCCTCCCAGTAGTACTGCACTGGCGCTTGGCCATTGCCGATGAAGCGGATACCGCGCTCCATTATCGAGCCTAGAAAGGATGTCAGTTAGCGTTCGATTTGAATTTGGAGCTGGCTAACCGATATTGAAGTTGTTTGTATTGCCCACGTAGACACCGGTAATTCCGACGCGACCATAACTTTTCACCGACTCAATCATCTCGTTCAAGATCTCGCTAGTATCCGTTTCGAGGCCCATAGCTATTTCAGCAGTATGAAGCCATCCCTTTGGATACTCGCCAGCCACACATTCAAGTGCAACATCTGGGCCATAGCCGTCAACCATCTCCTTCAGCTTGGATACGACAGCGTTGGTGCCCTTCAGCTCCGAGTAGTTTACACGCTCAACCTTTGGATACTTCTCCTTTACGAAGTCCAGCCGCCAATTGTGATCGATCATGATGACTCTGCTGGCTCCGTTTATGAACGAGAACTCCGCACACATTTGCCCAACAGGCCCTGCTCCCCAGATTGCAACGACATCACCTTCCTTAACGCCAGTATCCACGACGCAGTTCCAGCTCGTGCACACTACATCTGAGAGGAAGAGACCTTTCTCGTCAGGAACGTCATCTGGAAGCTTGAGAAGGTTTATATCGCCAAGCGGCACGCGTGCGTACTCTGCTTGACCGCCAGCGAAGCCGCCAGTAAAATGCGAGTACCCGAACATGCCGGCTGTCCTGCCGCCATACATCGCATTCTGGGTTTTGTTCGCATTGGTCCTCGCACATTGCGATGAGAGCTTCTTCTTGCAGTACAGGCATTCTCCGCACGCGATCTGGAAGCTCGCCACTACTCTGTCACCCTTCTTGAAATTCTTGACTGCTGGGCCCATCTCATCGATGATACCACAAAACTCATGACCGAGGATGTCACCCTTCTGCATTTCCACGATCGAGCCGTGCAAAAGATGGAGGTCACTGCCACACACCGTGCTGCCAGTGACCTTGAGAATTACATCGCCGTCTTCGATGACCTTTGGCTTCGGGCAGCCAACTATCTGTGTTAGTGAAGGAATGCCTAGCAATAACATGAGTTGACTTACTGACTTGCACTTTGTTCTTTCCCATCCAAGCCAGCGCCTTCATCCTAATGTTTGGGTCACCATACTTCTCTGGATCGAGCGCAGGGTCTGAGACGTCCTGAGCAGTGATTGCGTTGTCGTCGTGGCCAATGGCTTGCTCGACCTTGTGCGCCATTTGTGACGTCGCCATTTTGAAGACTGCTTTGCTGATCAATCTGAAAAATCGACGAGACCAAAAGGAAGACTGTAACTCAGGAAAGAATAAAGTGAATACATTCGTATATTAATAATTTCTCTGCTGCCGCCGTGACGTCCACACATCTACCCAACATACTGTCATCATTCTTTCTTCATTGTCAACCAACGTCATGTCACGATCCGTGGTAGGTGCTATTATTTGTGTTATCCACTCTCAGTCAATCTCCAAGATCAGAGATCCTGATCGATAATGGCTTTAGAGTTTATACAGCAGCTAGCAATACAATTAGATGGATATGGATCTTGACGTGATGAAGAAGTGGGCTATCTTTCGGTGTATGATTCATTACATGACACCGCATTGCCGCTTAGCTCATATAATACCGCTGGCCTCTGACCTCACCATTGCCCAGTGATTACTAGGTGTGCAAATTCAAAACTATCTGAGTATACTAACCAAGCAAGTGGTTTGGGACCAAGACAGACTGTTCGACTTATGTGGTCCATTGGAAACACTACGAGCCCCCATCACTGTATTCCAGAGCTCTAGCCGTGGTGGACGTTAAGTAGTACCGTATAAGTCTACCACAGGACTCCCCAACCTAGCCTGCTGACGAATTCCATGTGTTCTTGTGAAAAACTATAAATTCTTCGTCTGATACACACTTTTTGTGCCGAGAGATTCAATTATCCCGATCAAACCCCTACTTTACCCAATACAATGGCAAAGTTCAACTCTCAGGCAGTGCAAGATATGCCACACCTAACCCTGTATGGCGCGCAGCTCGCCTCCGCTGCCGCTATCGCAAAGGCACAGGAGATACAAGTCCCCGAAGATATCGCTATCGTAGATGCTTCGCAGCAACTCCTCCACTTCCAGCGCATGCCTAAAGCAAAGTACGCTAGCATCGACATCGCCATCAACAAGGCCTTTACCGCCGCCGGATTTGGAATCCCGACGCATATGTACAAGGAGAACGTCTCGCCTGGGGGGCCTTTATTTGGTATAAATAATAGTAATGGCGGAAGGTTCATGACCATCGGAGGCGGACTACCGATTGAAATAGATGGGCGAGTCATTGGAGCTATTGGATGTAGTACTGGCACACCCGATGAGGATCGGCAGGTGGCACAGGCGGGGGTGGATGCGGTACTGGCACACGTGAAGAATGAAAATGGATCATAGGCATTGAGGATATGATTTAGTGTAGTTAAGGTATTCGCAATCAACGTAGTTATGGAACTTGGATGTCGCATTGTACGTGCCCATCCACATCACAGGGCTTATTCTCATTTGGTAGCATAGCCTTTACCTTCCCAGCTATATCGCAAGCATGATTCGATCGTCTGACAAAAGCGCTGCTCGTTGCACGCTAAAGCCTTGACCTTATGTAGTCCTTGGACGATGGATGCCCCACGGCATGCCTTCGTTATGATTTAAATTGTATTGTTTGAAAATAAAGGAGCGACTAATATAGTAATAAACTACATTCAGGCAAATAAGCGCAGGCAGTTACTCAAAGCTGCCTAAAGACTACACGTAATGCGGGATGTTGTGCATACATAACATTATTAGTTATCTCCATCATTCACACGCCACGCTGCGCGCATGGTACATGACGACTTTGATGGGAAAATTATCCCGTGATATTGACGTCGTTTGGTGTGCAATAAATATAATTGAGCTACTTACATTAGGTAGTTATATCTTTATTAGATACTTATAATAACATTAAATCTAACTAGGGCATTACTTTAGATTAGTTCCTTACTTATATATATGTTTTTTTTCTATGCTATTAATAGAACAATATATTACATAGACAGCTTTAGATAGATAGAATTACCTCTTTAGTAGGGTTTTAAAGGGTGTATATTTAGTCTAAATCTAGAGTAAATTAATCCTTAAATGGTTTAACCTATAAATAAAAGAGAACTTTGTTTATATATGCATTTACTAAGACATAGTAGCATTATAGCCCCTAATTGTTAGAATAAAATTTAGTCTGTTAATCTATGCTAATTATATTACGTTATTAATACTAGCGTGAAAATAAGGCGTGTCTACCATAGCAACGGGGCTACAATAGAGGTGCTACAACAGCTAGGGTAATAGCACAGCGTCTGTTACAGCCTATATAGGTACTAAGAGATAAGTAAAGAAGTTACGCGTAGAAAAAGCAGAATGGCCAAGAAAATTCTTAGGAACCAAAGGAAAATGAGAGGTAAGATGCAAGGGAAGATGACAGGAAAGACGAAAGGGAAGACGGGAGAATGAAGGGAAGAGAAGGAGTACGTTTATGTGGATACTAAACTAGGGGTAGGCTATGCGCTATGATGTCTACGGCGTGCACGTACGGAAAGCTAAATCCTAGAATCAGAGACCCACTAGGTACGCAGAACAAACCAGAAACGGAATGTTGTGGTAAAAGCAGCCGGGCCCGCTAACATCAAATGGAATACGGTAATTGCTTAACAGAAATCCGGCATCAGTGGTTTAGTGGTAAAATCCATCGTTGCCATCGATGGGCCCCGTGTTCGATTCACGGCTGATGCACAATGAACAGTCTCTAATTCGGAGATATATCTTTTTGGATTTTTGCATGTCAGATTGATTAGGTGTGGTATTTGTGAGGGAAGCTATTAAATCGTGAAATATATTTTATAATGGCCAATGTTGTGTGATTATTTGAATTTCAACATTTTAACATGTAAATAT
>JPKC01001367.1:0-10230 GCA_000750925.1 Pseudogymnoascus sp. VKM F-4518 (FW-2643) | reverse complement strand
GTGGTGGGGCACTGGCCATTTCGGTGATATGGCCAACTCGGTGTTAAAGTACGTTACTGTAATTTAAAATCACAAATTGGCATGATTAGCGTCCACCATAGATTCATTTTTTCTGTTTACTGTATGCTCCTGTGATATATGCAAAATACACCTCATTTCTGGCCACCAGAACGGGATTTAATCATCTTGCAGTAGGCCGGAGTGTCCTCCACAAATTGTACGCGGCTGTGCGGGGTCCACTGTGGTCGGTTTTCGGTCGCTGATCCGAGGTGAAATGCTGTAAGCACCATGCTGGGCCTTCAGCCGTCTCGCTGTAAGTGCAAGAGAGACCCCCACTGCCTACGACGGTAGGGGTTGCGCGCGATCCTCGAGGCGAGTATATAAAGTTTAATGACCACCTTCAATTTATTTTCACACACCATCAAATTCTTGGATATCGAAAGCCAACAAGCTCTCAACGTTTCCTTGTAGGATCGCATCATTGCAAACAACTGCAAGCACAAGCCCCCAGGTCGGCCATTTCTTCGGCTGTAAGTGCACGTACACTTTCCACAATTCACCCATATTATCAAGATGATGAACCACCGGCACAATAACGTCAATACCAACGCCATCACCATCACAGAATACGCAACGCCATCCCCCCTAGACTGGATCAACATCATCTGCATGCTAGCTCTATTCAGCTCGGCAGTGGCATCATCGTGGATAACACCGGGCCACCAGATATGGAATCTGCTGACGCAGTACATTCCCGGCGGTCCCGAACGGGTGCTCTGGGCTGCTCACACCTTTGTGCCTTTGCTTGCCCTTGCCCATGCAGCTGAGACAGTGCTGTTTGACCGGTTGCGCATGCAGAGGCATGGCGTGATGAGGTGGTCGGGGCTTTGGTGGAAGTGGGAGATAAGTTGCTTTGTGGAGGGGATTAGGGCGTGGAAGAGGATCGATAAGGTGGTTGCGCATGAGAAGAGGGAATAACAGGGCAAATTATAATAGGCTTTTAGGCAATATGTGCAGGTAAAGAGTGTAATGAAGATGGACGTGCTTGATTGTTGTCGGATAACCGTGTGTCGTATTTTTTGAGGGGCAGTTGTGTTATGGATTAAACTTGTTCTATGGGACAATCAAGATCGACCTGTGCCACGGAGTGTATATACAATAATATGGAGTCACGGATACAAAGATAGTGACGGATGTGGAAGTCACATAGAATGTACATGAAATGGATTGGACGAGAGAACAGGAAATGACACAATCTCACACCCAGCATCAGTACAATATTATCATTCTACAAATTATAACGATCATTCTAGTCATATGTCCATTCAAACGGATCTCAGTAAAAGAGAAAGGCACCAATATCGGTCCAAGACTCTACTCTATAAGCCTATCGCTAGCCAGTAAATTATCAAGTACACGCATCGCCTCATGTGCTAGTCTCAGTTAGAACATCTCATAACATTATCTCAAACCCACAATGAATGAAGAACTCACATAATTCCCACCAGACTGCTACTATAACGCTAAGCCTATAGGCTAAGCCATAAACTACTCCTTACCCTGGGCTCGAGCATCCCGCACGCCTTCACTCGCCGTTGTCGAGATGACATTGCCAATCTTCTCAATCTCGTCGAGTCTTTTCAACCAGAAATTCCACCGATCCATGCTCATCGGCCCCGCCGTCCAAAGACTCCCCTCTCTCTCCAACGCCCAGGACTTCTCACCTTTCTTCGCGCCCTCTCTGAGTCTTTCCCCGGCTACCTTGATCCACACCGCCGCAGCAGGTACCTCAAAGTCCCACACTGCATCCTGGCATTCGAGCGCTTCGGAGATGCACTCATAGCCCCAGCTCAGTGGCAAGAGACCATCTTCAGCATTCGGTCCCGGAGCAGCCATTGCACAAGATGCCTCCACAAAAGCCAGGTGCACGTGGGCCTCGCGCCTCTTCGCTCTTGTGGCTGGATCCCGCGTCGCCAACGCTTTGCGCCAGTGGCTCTGCTTCCATCCATCTGACCACGAGTTGCCAAGGCTCTGGAGACCTTTCCAGACTGGGTCACCGTCCTCTTCGTCTGGTAGCTGGCTAAGTTCCTTTAGCAGGTCGACGAGGGCGGGCGTGTGGCTTTCGGGCAGCTCAAAAAGCGCGTCTTCGATTATGCCTAGTACACGGCCTCGCAGGTCGGTCTTCTTCTCGGAGTCATGAGGCTTGATCATGGCGGCAGCTGTCTCGGATGGATTGGAGTCGCCTTTTAGGTACGCTTTGAGAGCCGCAGCTTGATGGGGATGCGCCCCAGTCTCTTCCTCGCCGTCCATGGGTGCAGTGTGTTGGTCGAACCAAGCGTCGTCGGCGGCGGAGCCGAAGCCGTCGAGCTCGACCGATTTGCACGTCATTTCTTGAATGCTGGTGTTTGTCATGACGGAGCGTGAGGGCCCTTGAAGGAATGCTTTTTTGCGTCTATGAGTGTTTAGGAGATGAGCAGTCACTATGCTACGCTGCTAGGACGGGTGATGCGTTCGTTGCGTTATGTTTGAGGAAAGAAAGTGCGGAATGGTTGCAATATCAGAAACTTCGAAAAGTGGCAACTAGGCAGCAGAACTCCGAACTAGAGTCATACAACTAATCGAGGGTGGAAGCGATATGCGTTTGCGAGAACGAGTGGAAGCGATGTGCGTTTGCGAACACTAAATATTATAGGTACCTTTACATAGTAAATTATAAAATGTCGCAAACGCACATTGCCTCTACATCGTTCTCGCAAACGCATATCGCTTCTACCCACGATTACCCCGATTACGATTAAGGAGGCGCAGTATATTCCTCCGTTCTGTTGTAACAATAGCCATGTCCTGAGAGTGACATCATTAGTGTTGAGGGGACAGGGGACGTACCCTGTGAGATACAGTAGCAAGGCGATCATCTAGCAACGCAGACAGGGGTTGAGAAATAAGCCGCACTAGAAATAGCGAAATGCCCACCTAACAGCACAACAACTTGGTTAGTCTAACTTGACATGCGGATTGACATCACTGGAGATGATATCCACTAGAATTGATGGGGCTTGTCTCACTCTCAAGGCTGACACCCCCAATTGTGGAATCCTCCTAGCCTTGTGTACAAACGAACGATGTAAATGGGAGGATACGAAGCTGAGAGTGGTTAAATGCCTTATGCCAAACTATTTACAGAGCACTGGAGTAGCTTGCACCCATACATAGTATCTAAAAAAAAGGAAATCATAGCATCGTAATTCAGCCGTTGCATTTATGATGCTATGATTTCCTTTTTTTTTTGGAGGCTATGCGTCGATCGGCCTACGAAGGAAGATATAAGCTTCCTTCGTAAGCTGATCGACGCTCCAACGGCCATATTATATAAGTCCTTGACTACTAGTGTAGGACTTTCAATCAGCCTTTGTGATTCCGTCAATAGTTATAAGAGAGCCTTTGCTGGCCCGAATATTCGAACAACAAGCACTCAGACCTCATCTCAGCATCAACAGTTCAATTACGACCCTCTAGCAATCTTTTTCTACTCAAACCCTCCAACCGCAACAATGAAGTTCGCTTTGGCAACCGCCTCCATCCTCTTCTTGAGCCTCACTTCTGCTTTTCCAGCCGAGGACTTTGCCGCTCTTAAAGGACGTGCGGAGCCCTCCAACGCACCCATTGACGTATGCCATCCCTTAGCCAACTCGAAACATTCCCATGCCGACTAATAACTCTTGCAGTGGGATGGCCCCAACGCCTCTGCATCCATCAAGTGCGGCAAGAACACTTATGACGGCCACGATGTTTTCCTTGCCGCGCAGCACGCCGTGAACCTGGGTCTGCTAAGCCCCCCTGAGACGCGAGGCGCAAAGAGCTACCCGCACCCGTTCGACAACGATAACAGCAAGAATGTGATACTGCACTTCCCTGCCCACTGCCCGGAGCACGACAAGAACCGAAAGGAGTACCCGCTCGTCAAGAACGGGCCTTATAACGGTCAAAAGAATAACAAGAAGTACGGGGATGAGCGCGTTGTGTTTTACTACGATGGCAAGGCACAAGGTGTCGATGGCCACCCGTTGGTCTACTACTGTGGCTTGATGACACATGAGGGTGCGGTGCAGGGCGGTTTCGTGCAATGCCCCAATGGAAAATAGGCTTGCGCCAAAGTCCATACTCAGACTCCGAGCGTTGGAACCGGTCCGTGAAAGAATTTTAGAGGTTGTTGAGCTGAGTGATTGCATGGAGGGGTTTATATCCAAGTTCGCTCACTAGCCCCAATTTTATTCATGGGGCAGTACCTTTGTATCTACGCCAGCATTATATTTAGAATGTAACAAGTCTAGTCTACAAATTTGGCTTGCTCCCTTTCTGCGAGAACTCGCAGTAGAGGACCGTCGTAACTTCCATCCCTTTCGCTTCAACACCTCTTCTTCACTACTTGGTTCCCTTAGGCGCCGTTTCTGTCGCAGTTCACGCGATGCCTTGTTCTTGAAACAATTTGCGATTAGCGATTAAGCACCGGCAGGAACTTGAAGCGTCCAAGTTACAAAGCAGGTGGCATATTTATATCTGCGAACTTCGAGTATATATAAATACGCCACCTCAGCAGGGCCCTGAAGGAATAAGTTGGGTATTGGTCGAGGAGAAGGTGGTACCGGCACTTTTGCTGTTTGTGGTCTGAGTCGCCATGATCCGCACAGCCAACCAGCGGATGGAGAACCTCGCGGATTATGACCCCATGTTCCAAAATATGTACTTATGCGTATCTTCTGTTACCTAGTTCGCCGAGGAGCGTTCTGTCTCACATGGTCACCTGCTGAGGAACTTGAACGTCCATGCCACTGTCACGTAATGAGATTCCTATTAGCTATGATCATTATCACAGAGGCAGCTAATTGTTGTCTGATCGCCTGTTATTTCGTCATACAAGGAAAATGCCCCTCATTTATCACCAACCTGACCTCTATATAGGCGGGGGTTCTTTTGTTTTTCTTCAGCCTAAGGGCTGAGCAAGTTAACGGCTCTATTCAACTACACTACGGAGTACTCGGTATTCATGATTATCACCGGAGAGCATGACCGGGAACCGGCCATCTATTGCCGATTAACCAATGAGGTGGTAGGTGGCTCCCAAGAATCGCAGATCTTTACCGGGGTGATCCTTGATATGTAGATCTCACGCCCTAAACTAAAGAGATTTAGCGCATATGTTAGCGGAAATCTCCATCGGACGCCAAGACGCGCGCCTTAGCGTCCGCTCCTGCCAGGGTCCATTTTTGGCCATGTCTATACGAGCCTAATGCGGGCTAATGGGACAACGCCACGGAGGGGTGTGTGTTTAATGTCGAGCTAGCATAAGCTTCTCACGACCGATTCATCGAATATTGCATAGACAAAATATCTACGTATATACTTAGCACGACCCTGGTCTGCTGCCGTGATACCCGTACCCCCCTGAACCCCTAAAACCCCCTCATCCCCGCCGAGTGCATTCCTTCTGCAGGGTATGCCACTGCCCATGGCTAGCGTAACTGCGTCATCCACAGCGTGATTACTTTGCACTACGCTATGTCTCAGACCATGGTCTGTACTTTAATGCAGAAGGACATACGGACGAAAGGATTCGTAACTCGACAGCTCGTCCGGGCTCGTCGTGGGGTGTGGGGGTGCGGGGGATTCGATGTTTTACCCCGTACATAGCCTTGTTCAGGGGGGTTTTGGCGTATCAGACCCAACATCTCTTGCCAGTTTACTCGATAATCACCAGTAACGGGGACTCAAGGTTAAAACACATTGTGTAATTTTGGTATTTTGCGTCGCCTAAGAATACAAAACTAGTTAAATTCTACATTGCTTCTTTATCGATAACTTCTGTCCCCTAACGGATTGGAGTTCGTGTATTTGCACCTCTCTCTAACAATACTTGCACGATTTGATTGCGTCCTTGCATAACGGCAAGATGTAGAGGAGTTTTTCCAGCGTTGTCCGCCATGCTGATTATACCTTGGCCGTCAACGCTGCGCAGCAGTAAGCGCACAATGTTCAAACGTCCCTTCAACACCGCAACATGTAAGGCTGTGCGCCCATCATTGTCTTTCTGGGTGGCATTTGCACCTAAACGGAGTAGCTCGCTTACTACTTCGGCGTGGCCCTCCGAAGCCGCAATGTGTAGAGGACCCTGGCCGCTGTTGTTGAGCAAGTCCGCATCTTCGGGAGAAGTTGACAGAACAAGGCGAATGATGGAAAGCTTTCCAAAGTACGCAGCGAGATGGACAGCGCTAAATCCATTGAGTCGGGCCCATTCTATCGAAGGTAAAGAGATATCACTTGAATCGTCGCTATTGCTGGTTTGTATCTGACTGTCCATGTGGTTTGAGTTGAGGTGCAGTGGGTAAGATTGCCGCTCCATTGATTCGAGGGAACATGTAGTTACGGGGAAAATGGGCAGTGGTGTGTGACAATTGAAGAAGCTTTGTATATCATCGAGGTCATCTGCCACGTCCGACATGGCCTCAAGGTCGAAGAACTCTGCATTCGTCTTCCAGTTCTGTACTGGGGCGTCCTGCAACGAACCAAGGGGTTTCATTAAGTCTGTAATATCGCCATCCGTGCTCAATACGACCTCGTTCGGCGGCGTCGAGTATATTGGGGTGTTCTTGGGGACAGCTGTTGGAATTGTACGCGGCTCTGTCCATACCAGCTCCTTTGGCGCACGACGTCTTTGTCTGTTGCTTTCTGAACTCTGGCCGGACGGTGAAAAATCTGCGATCTTTGTCAGTCCGGAACCGGCTTGCCACATTATTGGAGCTCAAGGAAATATATATGGTAGCTCGTGGTGTTACCTACGGCTCCTCTCCTGGCCCTCGAGGTCCCCTGGCGTGGGTGGCAGGCGCCGCGGTCGGCTGGACATTTGCTTTCAAGATTTGCACAAATCGAGAAATCGCACGATTCACGAGGAAGCGATCCCATCTAGGTCCCCTCTATAGAGTAATATGTTGCCACGAAATCGAAGCATTTGCCAGGAAAGAAAAGCATCTGCCACGGAAGAGAAGCGTCTGCCATGAAAGCGAAGCATCTGCCACGGCAGAGAAGCATTTGCCACGGAAGCGAAGCATCTGCCAAGCTATTATAAATAACTGCGTGCTGTTGATAGTATATGGCATCCCGTATCAGTGCCCAATAAGAAGATGATTGTGCTGTAACGCACAGTCACCCCGTCTAAATCTTTAGGCGGGGTTCTTGGTTAAGGTCGATCCTGCAGTCGAGTGGGCGGTTATACTTCGGGTCGGTCCGACTTGTTGCCAACCCAGGATCCGCTTAACGGCCATTAGCAGCCGTCCAGCGCTAGGCAAGCGCTCTATTTATCCTCGGTTCGTTAGACTTGTGCTTAATACGCGCTAACCACTACACTTGACTAAAAATGGTATTTGCAGACGATGCTCTTCCACCCAAATGCACACATGTGGATCTTATGAACTTTACTGGCAGCGAATCTACAGCCAACCCCGAGCTTACGATGTCTGGAACTATACCTAGAAATATACGAAGCTAGCCCATAATCACTCGGACAATCCCACGACACACTAAGACATCTACAGCCCAATCATGGCAATAGGGTGGTGAGACCGCGTGGGGCCTATCATCCCAGCAGTATTGGAGCACAGTAACGCACGATAATGTAGGTGGCCTAAGGTGCCTTGATTGAAGCTGACTTCCACACTCTAGGGTTAAAGCGATTTATCCATTAATGAGGTTTCATATTAAGACGTCTCGGGCATTCAAACGTCATGCCCGAGTACGATCACGCTTCTAATAATTGTTCTTGTCCCATTGCTTCCTTGTTGGCCATATGGGGAAGTCTTTACCGAGTTCCCCGTAGTTGGCCAGAAGTGACAGACTTGCATGCTTACATATAAGACATGTCAGGCTTATGTTGCCCGTGGGAATGTAGGATCTGATTACATTACGGATCGTTGACGAATCATGGAAGTGGGGCCATTTTGAGCTTCCATCTTGGGAAAACCGGGCTCGAAATGGCGTTGGCACGAGAGGCTGTGCCGCTGTCTGTTAACCATAATGGTGCCCTACAATTGCCCATCTAAAGCCAAGGAAAAAAGGAAGGAGATCACGCTCGAGGCTTGCCTCCAGCTCGCGACTACATGTTACTGCACGGCAGGTTACTGGCCCGTCTCCGCCCGATCCACAATGCCGAATCCTTTGATGCAAGGTGCTAGACTAAGACATGCAGGGTGCTATACCAAGATACGCCCCTGCGCCCCAAAACTTAACCTAAACCGTCCCCTGAATCTGCAGTACATCAAGCATGTCATCAATTTCCTTTTTAGGAATAGCGCATCTTACCTTGGGGGTATCGGGGTATCCATGTCTAAGAATTCGACAGCGCTATAACAGCGCTATAACACCGACTGTGACTCCACATATCAGCCATTGCAGTATATGTGCTGTTAGTATAGCCAACCGTTTTTTAGATTCTAGGATGCGGAGGTATTATGGCTTACACTAGTCACAAAAAGAGCTGACGTGAGTTTCCTAGCACATCTAGCGTGAGATCGACAGATCAGTTCCCGGCAGGCTTTCCTTGGGATACGGCGTTTTAAGTTTCCACCGTAAACCAATTGCAGCAAATGACTGTTAATTTTGCATGGGAAAACGCACAGATCGTACGGAAACTTATCGCGCCGTACTGCAGGTATGACATCTGTGTTTAGAAAGGAGGGATGCCAATCCTTCGACGCAGCCATCGGACGATGTAACCAACCGTTTTGTAGATGCCATACTCCAGAGATATCACGGCCAGTACTGGCCGGGACTCGCAACATAGATCACTAGATGGCGGAATTCTTACATGGTTCGTTCGGAACATTGAGTCGCGACCTGGCCGGCTGTGGCGGGGCTGTGGTCTCCCTGTCATGGGTTCATCGATCATTGGCAAATAAACATGCTCTCTAGCCCATCATCTAATCTTCTCAGCTTCCTAGCTGGGACCCATGTCATGGGATGGGAAACATGGCGTTCTGGCTCGTACTCGAGGACGCTGGGGATTTGGCCCCCAGGCGATACGTAGACTACTTCTTGCCTGGGGGCTGTATTAAGTAGGAATCTATATGCTGAGGTTCGCCGCGTAACCGTCACTTCTCAGACAATAGGATGCTTCTCTATCATTCTTCTGATATAAATGACATGAACGCAGCCGAGCGGAGACGGTTACAGAACAGAATAGCACAGCGCAATCACCGTAGGTATTGTCCCCGTCCGCGCTGCTGTAGCACCGGAGCACGAGCAAATGTTGACCCATACCCTTGTCATGCCAGGCGAGAAGCGCAAACGTCACTCGTCACAACTGATCAGCGACACCGTCACCTGGACTCAACCATACACTATCCCTCGGCCGCCAGCCCGAGTCTGGCAAGAGAAGCCGGCGCAGGAGCGGCGGTCCCATCCAACATCCAAATCAAAACCACAGTCTCGGGATTCCAACACCATCGCGCATCAAGTACCCAGCCAATACAACCAACTTCTATTAGAACAACCAGAGCAAGAGCAGAGCCAGGTTCAAGTTTTGGAGATTTCTGCTCCTATTGATGAGCCCCACGATGGCAATCACCACGCCGCGGATACCGTCTTTCTCAGTAATGATCAGCCTTTCACCAACACATCCTACATAATGCCTGATCTCAAAAATCTACTTTGGGAAGCGGACTCCGACAAACTCTTAGGCTACAACGCACTGCATCTAGCCGCCTACTACGGCCAGGCCAGCACCGTGCGGTTGCTCCTGAAATCACACCCTGGAGACGTCGACCTTTTAACGGACCATGGTCAATCCGCCCTGCACATTGCTACCGCGGGGCTTCATGTCGATGTCATCATCGCGCTATTTGATTATGAGGCAGATCTAGAGCTTCAAGACAATCATGGCCGGACACCACTGCATATTGCAGTTCTGACTGGTGCGCAAGCTCCAGCTCGGCTGCTGGTAGACCGTCGCCTAGAGTGTCTTCATATACGAGATATGACTGGATGCACTCCATTACATGTCGCCGTCATGCTGGGTCACGACGATATAGTGCGTTTATTTCTGGGCCGAGGGGCAGATCGGGCTGCCATTATCACATGATGCTATTCTTGTCGCTCTCTGAGTTGGAGGTTTGGTATAGAGGCTGTTTGTTGCGTTAAATCAGTGTGCAATTTTGCGTAGATTTAGAAAGAGGGGGGGGGGGG
>JPKC01001366.1:0-16649 GCA_000750925.1 Pseudogymnoascus sp. VKM F-4518 (FW-2643) | reverse complement strand
GGGGGGGGGGAGGTGGATTCTACGGATGTCGCGCAACATTGGACGAGATCCGCTGTTTCTGCACACGCAGTATATGACAGTTTGAGAAGACAGGAAGGAGAATCATACATTTTAGATGGTATCATGGGGACAGCAAAGAGCTATTTCTCCCTCCCCTCGAGACGCGGGCGTGGAGGATATATTGATGGGATATTTCACGATGGTTCGTACGGAGGCGGCTTCTTATATACACCGATTCCTTTTTTTGCCGTTGACTGGGGGATATCGAGGCGTTTACACACATAAGGGTGATGATGATGATGACTATGGGCACAAAGAAAGGGAATTGAGGCATATATAAGATGCATATATAAGACTTGACAAACAATCTCAGAAAAAAAAGATGTTAAATACTTGATCTATCCCAAGGGCAGGAGACAGCATGTGCACATAGCGCTCACTTTATACACGACATGGAAGGTAATTTTATCACCACCAACGGGGTGGAAATAGTTGAAGGATCGGGTGGTCTGATGGGTGACGCGTATGTGTGGGCGAGGTCGCCAGTGAGAGGCCATTCCAGTGCCGCAATGGTAGAAAGCAGGAGTTATACCTCTATGACGTGGCAGTCGAGGCTCGAGTCGGCGTTGTTGGAGTGGAGATACGAGGTTGGAGATCTGTTGGTTTGGGGTCTTATATACAAGGATTTCTTTTCCCCGTTGGTGTTGGTGTTGGTTGTTGGTGTTGGTGCAGGCGGTGGCTAAATGCGAGGTTTCTGTTTATATGGGGGCGGGAGGTGGGGGGGGGATTTGGCTTACATTTTGATCGATCGAAGTAATGCAAGGAGGTGGGGGGGGGGTGTTCAGCTACTTGAACATACATACAGAGGTTATGACGATGATAAATGAGGAAGATGCTTGCACATAAAGAGGTTATGGCGGTGGTTGGGAGCCCAAGGGTGGGGGGGAAGAAGGGGGAAGAAGAGCCTTTTGGGGGTGAAGGGGGAGAGGTTGAGGGTTTTTGGGGACAAGACTCAGGGGTGTGGAGAGTTGCGGGTTAGGCGTGGTTGGGTTTTGCATAGTTAGCTGGATGGTAGGAGGTGTTTGTTCCGTTACATGCACATATAGACGTTATGATGAGGATAAATGAGGAAGATATATTATCCCCTATCCTATATATTATACTCGTCTACTGCCCCCCAAACCACCCTCTCCCAAATCTCTCCCCTCCCCTACCCTCACCCCTTCTCCCTCCCCCCTCTCCTCTCTCCCCAAGAAACAAAAAAAAACAAAAAAAAACTAGACCCCACGAGACGCAGCAGAGACAATAGCGCAAAGCATTGTCATCCCCACCCGTCCCAACACACCCTCCAAACGCCAATTCCGTCCCAGCGATGGCGTAAAAAGCACTGTCGCCGCCCGAGCCCCGCTCTTTCTATCTAAAAATGATGGGTATATGACATAGAGTGGCTCGGGATATCCATGAGGGTAACGCCTGTGTGGTGTATGCGTGGGTATCTCTGATGATGTATGCGTGTGAAAAAAAATCAGGGTAAATGGACCGGTTCGCACCCTCCGCCCCGCCCCAACGCTGCAGTGTAGTGCAGTGGAGGAGGTGTGGGGGGGATTGACCGGTCGTGTGAGAAGCGAATAAGATGCATGCACAGGTTGAACTGCGCTGCTGCTGAAACAAAAGAAAACTGCTGCTGCTGTTGAACACCCCCGTCTCATCACAAAGAGCAGCACCCACGCCCCGGCTCGAACAACGACCATACACAGCGGGTCAGAAGCAGGAGGGGGGGTATGGGTACTCCTTCCCATGATGAGATATGTTAGCTAGTTAGGCGAACTAAGCGCGACGGCTCCACCAACGCCGTCCCAGACCGCGCTGCTGGACTTCGCGGCGTGCCGCGCCGTCTATGATTACCGCGTCAGTGGTGGTGGTGGAGCTACCACTGCTGACGACCTTGGCTGGTTCATTTCCGAAGAAGCGGAGTAAGACAGTCATTGTGACCGCAGCGATGATGCTCCCACACAAAATCCCAATCATCGCCAAATTACTCCGCCGGAAGCGATGCGGGCCTTTAACAGCATCAGCAGGCCACCCAGAGTACAACGCATACGTTGTCGTGATACTGCCCAAATTCCCCAATCCACTCACCAGCGCCGACGCAGCCGCGACGCCCACCTCCCCATGGCGCGCTTGGAAGATCTCAGAAGTCCACGTCATTGTGATGGGTACCGTGGGGCCGAGCCCGGCGCCGACGAGGAGGAGACCGACGTAGCGGGCCCAGGGGCGGGAAGGGGGGGCGAAGGTGGTGGTGAGGAGACCGGCGATTTGGACGAGGACGGCGGTGATGAAGAAGTGGGGTCGGAGACGGTGGAAGCGGTCCGAGAGTGGGGTTATGAGGAGGATTGCTATGAGATCCATCTAGTTTCGTTAGCTGAGTTTCGTTAGGGGGGTGGAACGGGGAAGGGGGAGACGTACGATCCAGATGGGAGCGAAGAGCAGGCTGACGGTGATGGGAGAGAAACCAGGGTCGATCCCGGCGATGATGACAGATCCGTAAAGCTGTGTTCCGATTCCGACGCCTACAACGCCGAAATACATAATTACCAGCGGCCAAAGCCTCCAATCCGCCAGGACGCGGAGTAGATCCCTCGCCGTCCACGGGCGCACGTGATACACCCTCCCCAGATCGCGATAATGGATCTCAGCATCCTCGCCTGTCAGTATAGGTGCCGGACTCGGGAGCCAGCGCATGAGCCCTTTCTTCTCCGGCGCGGTCTGGCCGGGGATGAGGGGTCGCTCGGGGAGCCACCAGAGCAAGGCGATGCCGAGAGCGGCGCCGAGGACGCCGTAGACGAGGAACATCCACTGGAACCCGACTAGTCCGTGCAGGCCGTCCATTTTCTGGAAGCCAGCGGAGACGAGGCCGACGACTGCGGCGGAGAGCTGGGCGGCGGAGAAGTAGTAGCCGATGCGCTTGCCGGTGCGGGAGGGGGGGTAGAAGAGGGTGAGGTAGTAGGCCATTCCGGGCCACATGCCTGCGGTGACGACGCCGAGGAGGAAGCGGAGGAGGAAGAGGGACCAGGCTGCTTTGATGGCGGCGAAGCAGGCGCCGATGAGACCGACGGCGAAGACGATGCGGGACATCCAGACGCGGGGGCTGAGGCGCGACATGATTAGGTTGGAGGGGAGGTCGAAGAGGACGTAGGAGACGTAGAAGAGGGCGAGGCCGAGGGAGACTTGTTTTGGGGTTAGGTGGAGGATGGAGGCGAGGTCGTGGTGGACATCGGCGTTCATGGTTTGGGAGAGGCCGACGTTGGAGCGGATGGCGGAGCAGAGGAAGTAGAGGATCCAGAAGGCTGGTGGGGGGTTAGTGGGGATATGGTAGGAGGGGAAAGGTGAGGTTGAAAAGAGTGACAAGGGAAAGGGATGACGATGGAGGGGGTGATGGGGAGAGTGAGGCTCACGAGGAATGATCCTGCGGTCGATTTTTCTAGTAGATGGTTAGTCGTCGTGCGTCTGGGAATATGAGTCTGTGATCACGTACCTGTAGACAGCTTCAACCTTGGCGACTTCGACGTCTTCAAGGATAGCAGCTTCCGTGTCTTCCACCGCCGCTCTGCCGGCATCAACAGTCTTAAGATCGCGCTTAGAATCCCCGAGGCCAGACATCGCATCACCGCGGTCCACCATCTTGTCGTCGTCCGCCATCTCGACTGAGTAGCAATGGGAGCGCGTGCTAGCAGTCTCGAAAGTGGTTGACAGGAGTCGTCTAGTCTTGCTACAGTAGTACAGTACAGGTCCTACAGATCCTCTTGCACGTACAGGTCCCTCCTGCTATCTTCTACTCTCAAACCAGGGATAGGGATAGCAATGATAGGATGAGCAATTTACAATATAAAATATAATTTGGAGGAAAGTGAGGATGGGGCCAGACCACCAGCCCCGCTTAATTTTTTTATCGGACGGCTGGCGACGCATGGGCTGCTCCGATGTACGGTGGAGTGGGGGTTGAATCGGCTCATGTTCCGAGCAGATGTTGTTATATAGGTGTCAAGGGGATTTATTTATATTTTATTTGAGATTATTTGGGATTATTTGAATTAATTTGAATTAATTCCTTCTCGTGAGGATATTTTTGATATTGGTGTTGTCTGCCTCTCTTTTTCTTTAACCACCTGATTGTTGAGGGCTTTGGGAGTGACAAGGGTAATGGCGGCCTCAGGCAGGAAAACAATTCCTCACCCTGATTCCGGCGCAAGCCCTCCATTATGCGGCTAATTATCGGCTCCAACCCGCAGATACCAGCCCCCATAGGCATTAGATAGGCATTAGACCTGCTTCAATCACTAGCACTACCACGAATTCCTTGACAGTTCCGAACTTCCTGCTCAAAACTCATTTAGCCGGCTGGGTTCGCTTCCCCGCATTCTACAAACTTAATCTCCCTTACTGTTCGAGTCTGTCGTCCTTCCTCGCGGAATATTGGCCCACAATGTCACGACTTCGATTGTTTTGGACTTGGCTTGATATTTGTTCATTCTAAAATTCTAAATGATGCCCAGGCTTTTGACATGACATTTTCTGAACGCGGGGTAGAGTGGATTGGAGCTCAAGTGAAATAGGCGTGATGTTAGTTTCTGGGATGTCGCGGCGCAGGATTGGAGGATCCCGACAGGGGATTTTATTTTCTTTTTGGGATTCTCGAGTCGTGATATTAGGAAGGAGGTCAGGATGGCTTTGACCTAGGTGTGGACTTGGTAGTCCGTAGAAGTCAGACAATCCCTCGAATGGAAATCGGATGAAGCCATCATCAGAGAAGCCTGGAACGCCCAGTTCCCTTTATCGCGGAGTGTCGCTCTTAAGAATTAATATGCCAAGCTTTAACCCCCATCTCACCCCATTGCTACTACCCCGCTAGCTTTTAGATTTATGGGAATCTTTATGACACTTACTTTCGTCATGTTGATCTCGTTTTAAGTTCCCTAGGTATATAGATAGCACTCTCAGCTCAGTTCTCTTCCTTTAATTAATTAAAACTTGCAAGTTTCAATTAAACAATTTTTCCAAATCATCACTACCTGCCATCAGAACAAACAAAACCCCAACCAATTGGAAAATTGAAAAATTTCGAGATGTTAAATGGCAAGATCAATTCTATCCTCCGTGTATCCGGCACGAGTATAGTTGATGGCTCCGGTCAGACTGTAATATTGAAAGGAGTGAGTCCATTCTAAGTATCTATAAACAAACGATTGGAGAAAGCTAATTCCACCTCCCAGGCTGCTCTTGGAGGCCACATGAACATGGAGAACTTTATTACTGGCTTTAGTGGCCACGAGCGTCAGCACAGAGCAGCTCTCCTCGAAGTTTTGGGAAAAGATAAATACGATGTCTTTTTCGATACGGCAAGCAACACTTCCTACCATTCTACACCCAGAAAGTACATTATAAACTAATAAAACCCCAAAATAGTTCCTTGACTACTTCTTCACCCGTGCAGACGCTCACTACTTCGCCTCCCTCGGCCTAAACTGCGTTCGCATCCCCTTTAACTACGCCCATTTCGAAGACGATTCTAATCCCGGCGTTTATCTCGAGAAGGGATTCCAACTCCTAGATCGTATAGTCGAGCACTGCACTGCCGAGGGTCTGTATGTTATCTTAGACTTGCATGCGGTTCCAGGCGGGCAGAACCAGGACTGGCATTCGGATTCTGGCATAAGCGAAGCCCTGTTCTGGCGATTTAAGGAGTTTCAGGACCGTGCGATCAATTTGTGGGTGGAGATTGCAAAGAGGTACAAGGGAAATCCTTATGTATATCTCACTCTATGTTTCAAAGTGAAAATTCATGGTGTGCTGACAACGTATCGATTTTAGGTGGCAGGATATAACCCTCTCAACGAACCCGCAGATCCAGAACACACAAGATTAATCAAGTTCTATGAGAGAATCGAAGCAGCAATCCGCTCAGTCGACCCAGATCACATTCTTTTCCTCGACGGCAATACGTATGCTATGGACTTCCGACATTTCACAGACATCCTCCCTAACTGCGTATATTCGATGCACGACTACTCGTCCATGGGCTTCCCCTCGCAAGAACAGTACGCCGGCACTGTCGAGCACAAGACCAAACTAAGGAAGTCGTTTGAGAGAAAAGTCGAGTTTATGAGGAAGCAGAAAGTGCCGATATGGAACGGCGAGTTTGGACCTGTGTATGAGTTCAAATCCCAGAAAGGCCACGAGGAGGTCAATGGGAAGAGGTATGCGCTATTGGAGGAACAGTTGGCTATTTATGCCGAGAGCGGTGTGAGTTGGTCAATTTGGTTGTACAAGGATATTGGATACCAGGGAATGTTGCATGTCTCACCCGAAAGTGCATGGTTCAAACTTCTCGGCCCATTCATGCAAAAGAAAGCCCATCTCGGCGTTGACTTCTGGGGGCGAGATGACAAGGAAGTGGCGCATATATATGCACCTGTGAAACAGCACTTCAAAGATGTGGTTCCAAAAGAACACTGGAACAAGAAATACCCCTCCCCACTTTGGGATATGGGGAGGCATATTGATCGTGTGTTGAGGGAGTGTTTACTTTCAGAGTACTTGTGTTTTGAGATGGCGGAGTATTTTAGGGGTAAGAGCGAAGAGGAGCTGAGGGAGCTGGCAGCGAGTTTTAAGTTTGAGAATTGTGTACAGAGAGGGGAGTTGAATGCTATTCTGCAGAAGGATGCAATGAGGCGCGAATAACGGGGTAGAGATTATCTGGTTGTAGACTCATCAATAGAATTCGTGTATTTGCTCGAGCTTTGCACAACTCATTTTTAATATCTTAGATGTTAGGCCTATTCCATTAGATGGGTTATTATATATCTCCATCGTCTAGCAATAGGGAGCTCATCCTGCCAGAACTCCAGCAAATCCACTACACTCCAGATGGTTTCAAACCAACCTATTGGCATCAAATCTTCTAAGTTGCCCTTTAAGTGGGCAGCCAATAACACAAATGCACTTCTTGTGCAGGATCGAATCAGGTAGTATGTTCCATGATGTCGATGCTTGAACCCGGGCCTATTTATATTCAGTCGGTCCATGGCGGCTTGAAGCCCTTTCCTCACATATTCATCGGTTGACAAATTACGGAATGGGCTATTGATCGTGTGTTTGATGAATGGCCAGTAGATGAATTCGTAGCAATTGGCAAGATGCCCTTCCAAGATGAAGTTCAAAACATCGTCGCCAGATCTATTTAGCCCGTGGGGGGATGGCAAGGATTGCACCCTGTGATTAGTCAGTGGAGCTGCGAGAGACCTAAGGTTATACCAACCAGTCGTTAGCTTCTTGTTCAAACTCGGCAGCATTTTCGTGTGCACGTTCTATATCTTGCGGATTGTCCATATTGTGACCTGAAGCAACAAAAGCAAGAATTCGATTTGCAAGTCTTCGTAATGCGATTTCAGCTAGGTAGAAAAACCATGATCGGTCAGAGTCTGTGATTGTATGCCTGGGTGGATCTGGGAACTTGTCAGGGTACCACAAATCTACGATACGAAATCCTGGGGGGTTCAACTCCAGAAGCATTTCGCTTTGATCGATTAGAATCTACAACGCAACGACGAGTCCTAGGAGAACTTACAGTTCTGATTTCCAACAAGTCCAATAAGTACATTCTTCCGCTACCCATGTGTCATTTCGCTTCAAGGCAGATCCAAAATCCTCCTCTCTCGGTAAGACCTGAGTCGACCAATTGAAGCTTTGACAACTAATTTTCGCTTGTAGAAACATCGACCATGCTTCTTCAGGTTGCATCGTAGTCGTTAGATATACACCACAATAGAAGAGGCATTGTGCTTCGAGTATTCCACGTTTGCCTAAGCAAACTGTTATGCGTTTTTGAGCCGCAGAGAAATAGTGCTGTGCCTGAGCTTTCCCCTTGGCTAGATCGTCTTTAGCAGAATGACCGTCATGATGGATGTCTTGGGATGCGAAATCCGTAGAAAGGGTGCCGAGGGCACAAATTAGGAGCTAATTAGAGTTAACATGACGCTGGGGAGAAGAAATAGGTGCGTGTACCACAAGACATGATTTTGCATCCCACGCAATGCCATTGAGAACTGTCTGGCTCATGTACCTTTTAACATCTTCTTGGACGAGGATGGGGTTTTTGGAATGAACTCTTTTCCAGAAACTATCCAATAATCGATTACACGTGACCATATCAAGGTCTTCCAACCCTGAGACTGCGCCATGGTAGATTGATTCCGTTGGAGATTCTAGGTGAGGGAACGACAAATTCCCAATAATGTTTTGCAGTGGTTGCCATTCCAGAATAGCCTCGATTCGTATGTTTATTGACGCAAGGGCCACACATCCAAGTGGCTGATCAGTGGGAGGATGTTGCTGATGCAGCTCCGAGGTGGGGGTGGTTGCCAATGCCTGGGGCTGAGATTGATTGCTATTTGAGAGGATCAATGATTCCAACCGATCAAATCGTTCAAGAAGAGCAAGGCTAGCAGGGTCAAATCTGGGGAAAGTTAGCATTAGTGGATGAAAAGCGTCTTCCAAATTCGGGTCCGCGGACTAGGGAAAAAGTCTACAGACTTTCACCCTA
Organism: Pseudogymnoascus sp. VKM F-4518 (FW-2643); assembly: GCA_000750925.1. Classification (NCBI taxonomy): domain Eukaryota; kingdom Fungi; phylum Ascomycota; class Leotiomycetes; order Thelebolales; family Thelebolaceae; genus Pseudogymnoascus; species Pseudogymnoascus sp. VKM F-4518 (FW-2643). Next base: position 8,050 of record JPKC01001366.1, on the reverse strand, counting down.
GTCCAATAATCAAGGAAGGCGAACTCTTGCACGAGAGACTTACGACGATAGATCATGCGGGGCCCATACACATTGGGTGCCGGCCTTCTCACAAAACGTGCAAGAGGGTCTCTTGTTGTCGCACTTTGTTCGTCGAGCTCGACATACTTGGCAAGCCTTATTTGCCCGCTTTCGAGGATACGCGGCAGTCCCACGGGGAGCTGGACGTTTCTGTATTCTGTTGCTAGTTTCTGGCGGTGATGTGTGCTGATGAGATGGGTCCATATCGGGAGCAGATCCAGTAGAAGGGCTGGTCATCCCACCTACAATTCCCGAACGACCCACCGGCATTCTTGAAGAGCAATATCTGCTCTTTTGTTTGGAAGCGAAACCTGGGGTACAGGATGAATATGCGGGGAAGGCTGTTGAGGAGGTCGCGGAGTGTCGTCTTTAAATAGAAGGATAAATAGAAGGTTTCGATAAATGGCGTTGAGGGGTTATCGCGGAATGTCGCTCCAACGTACCCCACCCAGTCATGCACCCAGTCATGACTAGTCGCCCCCACTGCGATCTCCGAATCTGGAGTTCTCCAGACCCCAGACCTCAAACCCCATACCCCAGACCCCAGACTCGGATCCAATATTGCCCAAATGTGGTTTTCCAAAATGGTTCTTCAACGTGTACCGCAAGTCAGCGATGAATGAGCATATAAGGTTCCAATGGCCCTCCTTAAAAATTATGCCAGAAGCACTCAAAGTCTTCTATTCCAGTATTCTATTTGGTAATTTTTACGACTCGGCAAAAACAATCACCAACCTTTAACAATGGCAGAAAAAGAAGAGAACGAAATCGCTACCTCCAATCACCATGAGGATCATTCTGTTGACAAGTCAGTGCTTAGCACGAACGAGCCGCAGAGTCTTCGAGATGCTATGAAAGGCAATGGGCCGGTTCTCTGGTGGTGTTTCTTCTTTGCTCTAAGCGCCATTGGCTGGTGAGTGAATTATGTCTAGGCTATATAGAGATCAACCCTGATGAATCTAGGGGCTTCGACGCACAGGTTAACGGGGCTATGATATCAGTACCATCCTTCCGACGAGATTTTGGGTAAGTGCAACCATGAATAACATTATGGTCACAGCGAAGTTCAATTCTGACGCATTTCAACAGTTACGTATTCAAAGGCCAATATGTCATTCCCGCGGACTGGCTCAGCGCCTTCAATCTCATTTCATCAGTTGGCCAGTTTTTCGGTGGCTTCTTCTTTGGATGGCTTGCGGACAAGATCGGTCGTCGTTGGGGTCTGGCTGTTGGAGTGATACTATGTACCGGTGGGATTATTGGACAGTTGCTTTCAACCGCAAGGGTTGCTTTCCTTGTCAGCAAGTTGCTACTAGGAGTTGGCCTTGGCGCTTACCTTACGATCGGTCCCTTATACTGCTCCGAGGTAGGTTGACCGGAGTCGGATTGTATACTCCTTCACTAACAAAGTTTCAAAGGCATCACCAGTTGCTCTCCGAGGAATTACAACCGCGGGAATTAACCTGGGCATAGTCATTGGACAATTGCTCTCCAACGCTGCTGTCAAAATCTTTGGAGAACGGACCGACAGATGGGCATACCGTGCTCCATTTGCCCTCCAGCTTCTCTTCGTCGGTAAGCTACAAACTCCATAAATTGTTTCTTCGTCTCACATTTTCCCTAGTTATTCTTCTCGGCGGCCTTCCCTTTGCCCCAGAATCACCATGGTACTTAGTCCGCAAAGGCAAGTTCGAGGAAGCCGCTAAGAACTACGCTCAACTCTTTCCCAACGAGACCGACGTCGAGAGCAAGATAGCTTCCCTTCGACGAACAGTGGAAGCCGAGGAAGTCCAGGACGAAGGCTCGTGGCTCGACTGTTTCCGTGGCACGAACCTCCTACGAACAGGTATTTCTGTTGGTGTGTTTGCTTGCCAGCACTTGGTTGGTATAATCTTCGTTCTCGGCTTCAGCAGCTACTTCTTCCAACTAGCCGGAGTCAGTGTCGCAGACTCGTTCAATCTAGGTGTAGGAGTCACGGCATGCGGTGTTCTAGGAAACTTTCTCTCCTGGTTCATCGTTGAACGGTACGGCCGCAGAATTGTCTTCTTGCTTGGAATGTCAACATTGACAACTCTTCTCCTGCTTATTGGAATCATGGATGTCATCCCTACGAATGGCGCACAATGGGCTCAGTCATCTTTCACGGTGATTTATGCATTCATATACTTTATGACCATCGGCGCCATGGCTTTTGTCTTGCTCGGTGAAGTCTCCTCCCCTAGCCTCCGCGCAAAGACGATGGGTCTCGCAGCTGTCACACAATCCGTCTTCGGCATAGTTATGAATGTTGCAATCCCATATATGGTAAACCCCGATGCTGCAAATCTGAAGGGCAAAGTCGGCTTTGTCTTTGGTGGCTTGGGAGCCATTGCCACTGTGGGTAGTTTCTTCTATGTGCCGGAATTGAAGGGCAAGACTTTTGCGGAGATCGATGCATTGTTTGTTGCCAAGGTTCCCCCTCGCAAGATGGGCGACTTTTCGGAGCAGGATATTACTGTATAATCTAGACTAGACTACAATGTCGTTACCCCTAAGCTGGGATTATTCCAGCCTTGGCGTTAGACGCTACATGGCTAGACAAGGCAGAAACTACGGAGTACTTGGCAGACGTCAGAGTTAAATTATGCATCACGTGACTAGCAATCGAAAATATTTCCACGGTCACGGGCCACATGATAGGGAGAATACGGAGTATGGGAAAGGGTAAATACAAAGGTACAAGGGTACTAGGGACCAAACTGACTCCCTAAGGCTGACGCTGACGGGACGGTCGAGGGATACTATATGGCTATACTGTATAGAACACAATAATACTGCAATATAAAACATAATTCCAGCAGCATACAATCAAGCCGGAGCCGGCCTGTCTGACTGCAGCAAGACCACTTTCCTTATAGGTAGGTTGTAGTCACGTACAAGTGTAGATTCTGAAGGATTCTGTGGTGGGCGGACCTAGTCGGTGGACCTGTGGAGAAGCGGGGAGACCAAAGGACTGGGAAGGGATGTGTTTACGATCATGCACGAGGGATTATCGGATTGACCGGCGGGTTAACGGTTTTCTGCACCAGCGAGTGCCGTGAGAAGGAGAGTTAGTGTTAGTGTTAGTGCTGTAACTTATGCTTATAGGGGTATGCTTACCGTATGCTTATAGCCGCTGATGCTACTAAATACTACTATACATTCTATAAGGATATTCTATTAGGATACTCAGCATGTCCTAGAGGCTATACTCCGAACACACTCCGTATATACTCCGCATATCCACCTATATTTCCCCGTACTATGTATACTTACTACTACTATACTACTATACTACTATACTACTACTATACGCTACTAAAGCCCTATGGCTGCAAATTCCGCCGATCACGCTATATCCCACCACTCTGGTCGTCAGGAAGTACTTTACTACTCTGCTTACTACTATAAGGTACTTCTACTATCTTCCACTAACATAACTTACTACTCTAATTCGGCGTAGTCACGGTCTCTCTCTTCCCTCTGGTTGGCCGTCTCCGTATCCATCGCGTGTGAATGGATGAACCGTCAACCGATCAACCGTCCACCACTGGTACTTCTGATTCTATGACACTACTCGCCTAATGCCAAGTACCCCCTCCCAACCCGGTACCCTTGACCCCACCCGACAAAAGCAATATTTGGGTCCCCCGGTCGCTTCCCGTTACCGTCACCATCAACCATCAGCGTCACCGTCCCCCACGCATATACTCTAGTAAAAGTACACGGGTTGTGTACTCGAGTACCAATATACCATACACACCACAGCTTTAGCAATCAACGCCGCCGCCCTCACACCAACTGAGTAATCAATCCGAAGAGAAACATCATCCCTCGAGCCGCGCTTATACCTCATCCCATCCAGTCAACCTATCCTCACCGAAACCCTTCTACCGTTTCGAACATCTCTACTACTACAATATCTCCACCACATCTCGCAGCCTCACATAACCAGCTCAGCTCTCCCCCGCGCCCAACAAAAAACTCCCCGAGCCTCTCACATCCAACGCTGCGCTGTGGTTCACCATGGTGCGTTCGCGATCGTGACATTCGCCTTGACGGTCACACTGCCTGCTTCCGCCGCTGCTGCTGCGTCTGCGTCTGCGTCTGCGACTTGGTTCTACAATCTGGTTATACGCCCACGCCACGCGCTACACCAATCTGAGACATTGAGAGTGTGGGATAGGAAGAGGAGCGAGAGAGAGCAAGATGGAGAATATACATGGCGTGGATGTGTCGTGGTTGCATAATACGAATAGTAGAGGTATGTTGTCTGTCCTTCTTTTATGGTGGCTTGGTGGTGGTTTGGTGGGGGGTGCTGGGTTGAGTTCTTGAGGCAATTCGAAGAGCTGGAGCTGAAGTCACGGTTGGGACAGCTGCAGCCGAAGACGCCTCGAGGACTACAGCTAATCATGGTGCTGCTGAGTTGTGCTCTCGAGTGAGGCAAGATTCAAAGATATGCAGCTGAAGACCCATTCAGAGAGCAGCAGCCAAAGACAACCCCCCGATTGCCGCAACTAAACACACTTCAGACCACACAGCTAACATCCCACTCTCCAGAAAGCACACGCTCCACACGATCCAGTTCCGTCTCATCCGACATAGCGCGACGCTCATCCCCAGCCCCGAAAACGAACGGCACAACAACCGCACCCCGCGAAGCCCCGCCCTCAACACCGCGCCAGATCCCCCAACGGGCTGGCCCCCCCACGCGCACAATCTCAGACAAAGTAGGCTCCCCCGCGAGCCTACCCGGCAAATCAGCCCTCCAGGGCACAACCCCAATCCGCCGCAACTCATGGCTCTCCAGCATCTCATCCAAGTTCTCCTCGTCCCCCTCCAGCGCCCACCCCGCCGCAGCACCAGCAGCGGGGGGCGAACATATCCCGCGCTCGCCTGTCGCGCCGCTATCAAGCACACCAGAAGAGGAGGAGCCGCGCCCGCCTGTCTCCACGGCGCCGCGGAATGCAGTGCTCCCGCATGGACATAAGGCCTCGGATGGCAATGCGCCGTACACGCCCGTCCCGCCCAAGTCGACGCATCCGAATTTCCTGACTAGTGCGCTCAGGCGGCTTTCCTCGGGGGGACAGCTTGCGTCGTCGGGGTCGCCGAGGGGGAATGGCGGGATCTGCGAGAGGAGGGTGCTGAACATCGATGTTGCGCGGGAGAGGTGTTGTATGCCAGAGCTGGATCAATCGAAGTTGAGGAGGGTGGCATTTTGTGTGGATGTGGAGATTGCGAGTCGGCCGAGATATAACGATGAGGAGCCTCTGGAGAAGGCCGGGGATAAGTCGAAGAAGAAGAAGTTGGGGGAGAAAGGGGAGGGGGAGGCGCTGAAGCATGCTACGGAGGTTAAGGAGCAGAAGGAGAGGGATGGGGTGGTGCAGGCATCCGGGGAGCAGGTGGGGAAGGAACCGGCTAAAGAGGGCGTGGAGCCTGCAACGAACGGCGCAGCGCAGACCTCGCCGGAGAAGCCGATGACGCGGAAGAAGGAGAAGAAGAAGAAGAGCGACGAGGAGCGTAAGGCGCGCAAGGAGAAGAAGCGCAAGCTCGCCGAGGAGAGCGGGACTATCCCCGTCGAGCTCGTCAGAGGCGACAGTGATAGCTCTGCCTCTGCCGCTTCCGCAACAGCGCCTGCCCCGCGCTCCTCCTCCTCTCCCACCACCGACCCAGTCCGTATCTACCGCCGCTGCTGCCAGCTCCGCGAGACTCCCATCCTCAAGAAGATCACGGAGCAGCTCGCCCTCCCCTCCAACACGACCGACAAACCCGGAGTCGTCACGCGCCTAGACCTGACGGACTGCTGGCTCCAGCTCGCTGATCTCGCCACTCTGGGTGACTATCTAGCCGTCGTTCCCATCAAGGAGCTCATCATGGAGAACTGCGGCCTCACCGATGAAGGCGTACGCATCATCCTCGCCGGCCTCCTCGCCGTCAGCTCCCCCGACCATGCGAAGCCGCGCCGGTCGCCGCAAGGGCAGCACCAGGGTGCTACTGCGACGGTCCCGCGCCACGGCGCGGTGCAGCGCGTTACGCTCAAGAACAACCCCAAGATTGGGCGTGATGGGTGGAGACATATTAGTTTGTTTGTTAATATGTCGCGCTCGCTGCGGAATCTGGACGTCTCGATGATTCCGTTCCCGCAGGCTGTGTCGCCCAGGTCGACGGAGCATGCTTCACCTGCTGCCGGTACTTCGCCTGCTACTAGTGCGGCTCCAGGAACACCTATCAAGGCCGCGAGCCCGGCCACGGCCACGGCAACAGATCCAGCGGCGATACTATCAAAAGCACTTGGCACGCGCCTCGCTGGCTCTGAACTCGAGCTCCTGAACATGGCAGAGACGGGTCTAACAGCCCCTCAAATTGGCCTCCTCGTCGACGGTGCCATCCAATGCAGCCTACGCCGTCTCGGACTCGCCGGCAACAACCTCGACGCCGAGGGCATGTCACACGTAGCGCGGTACCTCGAAGCCGGGAAATGCGAAGGGCTCGACCTAGGCGGGAACCAACTCAGCGACCTCCTCGACCCCCTCGTCGAGTCCATCCCCCCCTCACACCCCCTCTTCGCCCTCTCCCTCGCCAACTGCGGCCTCACCCCCTCCTCGCTCTCGGACCTCTTCCCCGCGCTCGTCCGCCTCACCAACTTCCGCTTCATAGACCTAAGCCACAACGCCCTTCTCTTTGCCACCAAGCCCTCCGCCGTGCACCTACTACGCAAATATCTCCCCCTCCTGCAATCCCTAAAACGCATCCACCTCTCCTCCTGCGCCATGTCACCCGAGCAAGCCATCGCCCTCGCAGAGATCTTCCCCGACTCCCCAGGCCTCGCACACGTCAACCTGCTCGGGAACCCTGAACTAACCGCCCTCGCCACGGCAGGCGCAGACGGGCATCAAGAGGAGGCGTGCGCGCTGTACGCGTCCCTCATGGCGGCGGTCCGCGTCTCGAGGAGTCTGATCTGTATCGACATCGACCTTCCTGCCGCGGCATCGAGCGAAGTCGTCAAGGCGCTCGCGAAACAGGTCGTCGCGTACTCGCTGCGCAATATGGAGCGCGGCCCCGTCGCGGAGATAACGCAGGATCCGTCTGCGCCCGCCGCCGCTGCTGGGGAGCCGCGCGATGATGTGGCGGTCCCTGATGTCCTGGCGCATTTGGTGGGGTACCATTACGCTTCTAACACGGATGATGCGGATGAGGATGCTGATGCGGCGTTCCATGGTGTTGATGGCGAGGGCGCGGGGGCGCCGGACGAGGATTACGTTATTGGCGGCACTGGGGTGGTGAAGGCGCTGGGGATCTGCTTGAAGAACCGGTCTGGGGATTCGAGGCGGGGGAGTATCGATCGGGATCTTGTGCGGTCGTCGGTTGATATGAGGCGTGGGGAGGAGGTGGCTGCGAACGGGGCGGGGAGGGCGAGGGATATGTCTAAGAATCTGTTGGGGAGTGCGAGGAGGATTAGGGCGCGGTTGCAGCCGGCGCTGTTGAAGGAGGCGAAGGAGGGGGGAAGTTTGAATTATCGTGAGTCGCGTCCCTGTCCCCGTTATATTATACCGTACAGTTCCCTTGCTAACACGAAACCAGACAAACTCCTCTTCCTCGACCAAACCCTCTCCCGCATGATCACGCGCTTCGAAAACGAATACCCCGACACCCGCCTCCCCCCCTCTCCACCCCACACCACCTCCCTCCCCTACACCCCCTCAAACCCTACCACCACAACCAACCCCCCCGTCGCCTCGGCAGCAGACTACGCGTACCCCGATGAAACGGCCTTATCTGATGATGACCTGGATGCCGTCCCCGGTGGGGAGGGGCGTACGAGCCGCCCGATATTGTCGAGGCATAACTCGGATGTTTCCCTTGCGTCGAAGGCGCTGAGTCAGGAGGAGGGGAGGATGTTGAGGTTTGGTGCTAAGTTTGGGGGGGAGGAGGAGGGGGAGATGGAGGGTGAGGATGAGGATGGGGGGATGGG
>JPKC01001357.1:0-14020 GCA_000750925.1 Pseudogymnoascus sp. VKM F-4518 (FW-2643) | reverse complement strand
GATGGGGATGGGGATGGGGATGGGGCGGTAGTAGTACACCAAGAGCTGCCTCATAGTAGTGAAGTACGTGACCAGTGTCGACGGGTTCTTGAAATGCCGGAAATGGATCTCGAGACACTCCACGGAACTGTGAGTTGACGTTACGATCGAAAGAGTAACTCTTAGAATTGCGGACAGAATTGATGTCCCTAATCGATAGCCCTGCCGCATTTATCGGGCGAATCTTCCATAGTCAGGATGAAGTTTGGGTACAACGGTGTTCTGGGATCCTACTTTGATCTGTTAACTGGACGTACTTTTGGTTGGTTATAAATGGAGGCAATTTACTAAGGGGCTTCTTGAAATGGATTAGGAGCATGCAGGGTGAGGCGATGAGGCAGGGTGAGCGGGGATGGGGTGAGGTGTAGGGTGATAGGAATGGTTGTGGGGATGTGGGGATGGGGTGAAGGTATGGGTAGGACAGGGCGAAGAGGTGAGGCGGGGTGAGAACCCTTCCCCATACTCAACACCTTCATACACCTTCATCGTGCTCACCCGCCGTCGCCCCATCCTACCATTTCATCATCACCACCCCATCCCCACCACCATTTCCCCACTCTCCCCGCCTCACCACCTCCTCACCCCACCCTACCCACCAACACCCGCACCCCACCCGCACCCCATCCCCACTTCCCTCACCCTATTCTTAACCCGCCTTAGCGCCTCACCCTATCCTGCCCCACACCCTCAAACCATTCCTACCATCTCTGCCTACCTTTACCACAACCGGAGACCATGGGGTGAGAATAGGGTGAGTGAATGAGGGGGCTAATTCCCTTCCTCACCCTTACCCCATCTACCCCTACTCTCACCTCCCCACCACCATCACTATCTTCATCCCACCTACACGCCTACACACAGACCTCACTGCGCCCAAAGCCCATGGTCTCTGGTTGCCGTCGCTAGTATCTATCCTCAATTAAGCGGGGTTTACGTGATGGGGTGGAGGTGGTTCAGGATAAGGTGAGAGAAAAGGGTGAAGGTGAGTGAGGTGGGGCAGGTAAGTTCTAGGCAGAGTGAGGGTGGGGCAAGAGTGGTAAAGGCGGTGTTTTTGTGGCCTCAGGCATTTATTCAGTCCAGTGTACAACGACAACTCGAAAAGCCGCAACTCCATGTTTAATGCAAAATTTGTTTTGATAGTCGAGACTGGTTCGTGTCATTGGGTCAAGCAGTATGTAGTTGTGAGTTGCAACCTTCGACGGGATTGCCAATGTCGTCGGGAATGTGGCTGTGGTGAGGGTGGTGCATGTGCTGTGAGCGATAGAGGAAGGGGGGTTCGAGGTGGAAGGGCGGGAGACGGGGTATTTGGGATGGAATATTTTCGAGGCTTGATGGGGAGGGATGGATGACGGTTTGATGGTGTAAGGATCTCGAGTGAACAGGGCTCTCCTCTGGAGGTCCGCGCGAGGTTTTCGGGATGAAGACCCTCCGCCTTGGCACTGTAGCGCACGTGACTAGGGTCTACACGTGATATTACCCGTGACAGATGGGGTGAGGCGTGTTTGGGGAAGCGCTGCTTAGTCAATACCCTATAAACAGCGCTTCTCTGGAGCTGCTGATATGGAGAAATAGAGTGCACCCGACTCTGCGCCTCTCTCAGACCGTCGCGTCTTGGACGAAATGGCTACTTATTTCTTCAAATATGCGTCTATTTTGGTTGCACTTGTGGTTGGGCTGTATGCGACGCTGCTAGGGCTGTTGACGACGTCGACCTTCCAATCCAACGTTGTCTACCTCCACGCTATTCAGATGACGTGGTTTAAGGACCTCAATATCCCCGAGAACTTTGGCTTCCTAAAGAATCAGGTTACTCCTTTCTCCATCACTACCTCCGATAGCGAACGTCTTTACGCCTGGCATATCCTTCCAGTCGAGTTATATCGCAAGCATGAGCTACTTCTTGTTGGCGAGCCAACTAGTTTCGTTTCAGACATCACGTCTCGACTGGCCTTCCAATTATTACGGGACGACCCTGACGCTCGACTGATTCTTCATATGCATGGTGCTGGGGGAACCGTTGGTTCAGGCTATAGAGTTCCCAACTACCGCGCGCTGTCGGCAGGCCAGCCTGAAAGGATTCATGTCTTAGCATTTGACTATCGAGGATTTGGGCGGAGCACTGGCACGCCATCTGAGAGCGGGCTGATAGTCGATGCTCTTGCCGTTGTGGATTGGGCCATGAATGTCGCTGAAATCCCTCCCTCCCGTATTATGATTTTTGCCCAGTCTATGGGCACTGCAGTGAGTATCGCTGTTTCTCGGCATCTTGCTCTACAATCTCCACCCGTGGTCTTTGCAGGCACAGTCCTGGTTGCGCCATTTGTCGACGTGGCGACACTTGTTGCGACCTACCGAGTGGCAGGAACTGTTCCTATCCTGTCACCGCTTGCGAGGATGCCGCTACTGTTCAACTACCTTCAACGCTTTATACGGGATAAATGGTTAAGCAAAGACCACATTGCACAATACGTCCGAGCCAATGAAGCGAGTGGGGAAAGATACCGCTTAACAATCATACATGCCGAGGACGATTGTTACATTCCATGGCATCACAGCTCAGCTCTCTTCTGGCACGCCGTCAATGCCTCGGTGTCTGTAGAGATAAGCTACGACGATCTCGCACTAAAGAAACGGGAATCCAAGATGCATCTAGACGCTGCTGGCTCTGTCATGGAATGGCGGACTGACAACGGGGTAATTCGAGAGGAAATACTCAAGACGGGCTTACATGATGTTATTATGGGCTACCCAGTGATCACGATGGCTGTTATGCGCTCTTTTGAAGCTGTAGATCCGTCATTTGCGTGCTGAATCAGATGAGAAATATGCACACCCAATAATATAAAATATCTACATGGAGGAGAAGAGGAGTACCTGCTGGAAGACGAAGAAGGGTTATGGTTTATTCATGGATGTGTTTGCAACGATCTAGCCTTGTGCAAGAGCATCCTTCAAAGCTCTCATAATACGGGAAGGCTTCTTAAAGGGAAAAAATCAGACGGCAACTCGGCACTGTCCTTATCGTGTATGGAAGGTTATTTGGAGATAGTTAAGCTCCTTTGCAAACACAGTGCTGAACTCGAAAACATCAACAAAGAAGGAAAGACTCCATTGATGGTGGCCATTTCTTACGGCCACGGTTCTATTGCGGCGTATCTTATAGCCGCTGGTGCGTCTGTAATTGCGAGAGACAATGAAGGGATATCAGTGCTTGATGTCGCCAAATCAACTATGGAGGAGTTGGAGTGGGTGCGATCTCGAGAATGAAACTCGAGCACGATGCCTGGATCGGAAGACGAACAGGGAGAATTTTACAAAGATCATAGGTCTTTGTAATGCTCGGTTGAGGAATCTAAAGGCCACGAAGAAACACTCTTCAACTGGTCCCGGAAAGAAGCAGGGTATTACATTTGTTCAATCCGGAGCAGGACGCGCAAGTAAAGAGAAAACATTTGCTTATCTAAATCGCGGATCCCGATTTGAGGACGTGTTTGCTATTTGTGGGTATAGTCAAGTCGAATTTGGAGGCGTTGATGGATGTCTCAACCGAGAAGAGTGGACGGCCAAAGTCTTTATGTTTAGCAAGGCAGTCGGCCATAGCCTTAAAGTTTGGCAGGAAATGGATAAGAATAGGAGACCAGGGAGCTACTACGCTTGCCGCGCAGAAAAACAAGTCATAGCCTATTTTTTGTGGAAGCATACGACGCTACAGGAAGAATTGACAGATGGCTCAGATGAAGAATTAGAAGAAAGAACTCTGAAGCTGAAGGATCTGGAAACGTCGAAACCAGCGGTGTTACGAATGAAGAAGGACATTTACGATCAATGTGTTGATTGCAAGGCATTCCAACAGCGAGTCAAGGAAATGACCGGCATTGGTTTCAATATTATTATCCTCACTCCAGACAAGCCTGCATAAAATCGAGGAAACTTGCAAGGGAGTGTGCAATTTGTCAAATAAGGGACATTTATGAATAATTCATTTCTGAAGGAGGATAACAAGTCCGTACAGTGCGTTTCAAATTGAGGCCCACAACAACCACCAAAGTGGTACTGCATGACGGGCGGTGAAATACTTCTCGATTTTCGCCCCTGGGGCCAAAGCAATATGACAAAGTCATCTGGAAAAGTTCCGTTAAGCTTCAGCAATATTACACCCGTGGGTAAAGGTCCGACCTCTCGCCAAAACGTTCCACCCACAGGGGTAAAATATCTGACCCAAACCATCCTTTAACGAACAGCAAAATCGACCCTAATATACCGCATGATTTCTTTTTCATCTATTAGCATAATCCGTGGTAGAGTTGAACAATCAGGTAACTCCTCCCGTAACTCCTTCGGTAACTCCAGCTGTAAATCCCGCCGTAACTCCCGTATGCGCTGATGAGCACTCTCCTCTATCCATCTCCGTGCCTCAACAATTGTTCTTGGTTCTCTATTTATAAATTTCCGGCAGTATTCAATTTCGTCATTATGACTCACAATCGTCGTCGCTAAATACAAGACCTCGACATGGGGACAGCACTTAATAATTTTGTCGACCCCAAGTTCCCACTCGGAGTCTAAGCTTGGATCAGGCGCGGGGGTGGCGCAATAGCGAGCTCCTTTAAGTGAGCTCTCAATATCCATTGACTGAGGGACATAACGCGAATGCAGCCAAATTATATCAAACTTAAAGTTGATGCCATCCAGGCTAGGCCTGCCCCAAAATTGTTGTATTTCGGCATTAGACTCTCTACACACTTTTAAAATTCTGGCTATGTGAGATGGGGTTCCCAGTTTGCGTATCCCAGAATTTCCGTCTAAACTAGGAGCTAAAACCAGCTGCGGTTGAGATGCCATTTGACGCCAGATGTTCATCCGGAGTTCCACTGGCAAACTTGGGAAGAGCGTAAATGTCCGGAGGTTAGTTGCAATAAATGTATCGCAGTAGCGCTCTAAAATCGATGCATTCACCTCTTTTGCAATATCTTTTATCTCTTGTGCGTTTTTGGAGTAGATGAAGCTCACGCCATGCTTGACGATATGTTGCGCAACTGCGCCCAACAAGTCTGCCATCTCAAACGCACTAGCGGCGTAGAGTATATCTACCAACTCATCAAGAGTTCTCTCAGTTGTCTGCCGACTACCGCAATGTCTGAATCCTGACCACAATGTAACATCCCTTGGCTCGGATTGTGCATATAACAGAACAAATCGTATCGTTTTGTACAATCCGCCGGTATCAAACAACGGTTTGTACAATTCGTCGATATCAAACGACGTTTTCTTCGGGTTATCGTCAATAAATTTCTTAAAGTAAGACGATCGAGCTTGTAATAGTGGTCTTAATGCCTTGATTTCCTTCCCTTGGACTCTTATAGTTACTTCATCTACCCCACTTGACCTTCCTCGTAACTCTACAATACTTGCATTTATTAACGAGTCATCTTTGCGCCTTAGAGCAACGGGTGGCCATAATATACCATCTTTTCTGACCTGTGTCTGTGTGGTGTAAATCTTAATTTCGTCTTGATGCGTGCTAGTAAGCCGAACAATATGACACAAGATCTCACTGTCGACGGATTCGAGGTGAGAGTTGTAAACTTTGCCAAGAAGAGAGCGCCAGCCATTATGAATATTGTTCTGTACGGCTTGTTGAAGAAAGAAATTCCCTTGGTTCTGACCACTCTGTCGCAAATATGCCTTCGTGTTCTCGACTAACTGGGATAAACCACAGGGTACATCTTGGAAAGATGCACCCTGTATGAGAAGGAACTCTACTTCTGGACTCAAACATGCTCCTGCTCGACGCTTAAATTCCAGTGGACCCAGTTCTATATGCCGATACGTGTCCTCGAGAAGTATGTCTTCACGCTCAGGATGGAAAAATGCTCCGTGTCTAAGGAGAAACTCCACCTCTGGACTTACGTATGCGCCTTGACGACAAACGAGATCCCTTGGTCCAAGATCTATGCGTCGAAATGTCTCTTCGAGGAGACTGCCTAGGTCAAGGCGTCGCTGTTCCCTTTGGATAAATGATGCCACTACGTGGCCAGGGCCATGGCGTAAGAATAATTCCCGAAACTCATCCATGGTGAGTATTGCAAAGTGGCTTGAGCCCAATAGTAAAGTCATTAGAATTGCTAGTAATAAGGGATTTTAAATTAAATATTTTAAATTAGTTATTGCATCTCTGAAATGTAAGAAGTGCTGCTAAAAATAACCAGCGTGATGGCTTGTAGCGCGCGCCTAATTTACAGTTTAACTCATTCTTCTATATGTCTAATCCCTGTACCATTGATTGGATATCAAATGGCGAAATTCAGGACTGACTTAGCGAAGCTGATAACGAACCCCATCAGATCCAATTTTGACCATCGCCATCGCCGACCACGGCGCTGGTCGAAATTAGTGGATCTTGTATCGCAGGAGTTATGTCGTTGTAGGTCACCATTTGATTTTGGGGAAATGTCTTAGCAGGGGCTGTTAGCCCCATGTTGATAATCGAGAAGGTCAGACGTGTATTGTGTACTGTACAGTAGATGGGTATAATCCTTTCAATTGCATGCTTGCTGATTACCAAATAATGACATGAGCTACACTAACCAAACATCGTTAGTTCGTTTGACTCGAGGTATACATCCGTTTGTTATTAAACAGTCCGTGGAACTCCAGCTGAGTCGATCCAACCTCAGCACAAGCCACAAATAAACAGTAATAAACAACAACTACGCAATTAGTACAATACAAATCTATAGTATGATGCAGGTCTATATTATATCATTAAAGTTTTGCTGAGGCCAAATTCACGATTACATAAGTGTTGCGGAAACGGACATTCCCATGGGATACGGCGGGCTTTTACGCGCAAAATGACAGGTTTTCCCCAGGGCTCACGAGTCAGGCTGTGGCACAGAGTTGAGCTCGGCTGAGCTCAGAAAGCTCAGCTCGTCAGGGTTTTGGGGGTTTCTCCCAGGGCTACAAATAGCGTACGTAGGCCCGTAGATTAGGTAGTAATTCAATTGATTATAATATTATATCCTACTGTACTCTACTGTGAAGCTTCTGCTCCGTTACCCGACTGATTATGGTGGTCGGAGATTACCACACAGTTTTGTGTATTCCGCAATTACCTCCAACAATAAGTCACGTCTCGGGTAATCACGTGCTACATTCCGGCCTCCTACCATTCCTCAGTACTACCGGACCAAAGAATTGGGGGGAACGAATGAGAGCTCTCACGAGGAGTTTGTGAGAACAGAGCAGGGAGACGAGCCTCAGAGATCAAAGCTATCATCGACCCGTCGCGCCTTTATCTGCGTGCGCTTCGAACTTGGCCCTGGTTGGCTCCAAAGCAGCATTCAGTAGCGCGACAGGGGTCCAGGGGTGTGTATCGGCACCCCTGCTTGGGAAGGCGCCACTGTGTCACACATCCAAGTGGTTGGTCCCCATTACTCATTCGTTCGTGGTTGAGTAAAAAAGCGGCATGCCACGTATTGTTTCAATCGCGTTCACGCCACTATGTTGCATGGCGTGCGTGACATGTTGTCGAGGTATCCCACATCGTCTTGAACATGTTGGCCATGGGGTGCCCATATTTATCCCACCGAAAGCGAAATGTATCCAGAAGACAAATATAAATATTAAATTGAACAAAGGAACCGTGGCATCATAAAACATGAAGAACGTCGCCTGAGAGTCGTATATCATCACCTCATCCAGTTCATACCTTTTCGTGATCGTACTTCGCACCCTAGAACAACATAATAACAACTATAAAAGATAAACCATCACCTCCCCGCCCTTAACCCATGCCCCATATAACCGCCATATACAAAAACGTCCCTCCGTTGCCCGAAGAGACTGATTACGGTTGTCGGAGATTACCACACAAATTCGTGTGTAGTTCCCCGTATTCCGGAATTACCTCCAACATACAGTGTGTAAGTTCCTTATCACGTGCTATAGTGGAGGGAGGAGAACGGGTCAATAGACGAGGGCCTAAATTTACATGCAAAATGTGGGCCCTCGTCTATTCTTGCCACGCCTATTCGTGACTCGCGTCTATTCCTGCCTAATAATCTAGAAACACCTGGTCGATTTGTTTACAGCATTTGTTTAGAAGTGAACACAGCGACAATTAAACGCAACTCTTCCGCAACACAACCCACGGATCTGACAGTAAGGAGCTGGTCCAGGAAGTCAAGTTATCTGTGGGACCATAGTTCCACTTAAGATGAGATGTTATCATACTTTGAGTATCACAAACTGGCAAGTCAGCAAGTGGGATATTAGGATGGCCCAGTGCTGAAGCTTTAGAGCTGCTTTGAAACGGTGTGTTAATCCCAGATGAGCCTGAACTGTAGGTCCGATAGATGTATCTCGGAGGTCTGCTTCCAGATATCTTTGTATGGTCAGATCAATTGATTGTTTTTGTAGGACTAGGTAACTGACCTCGAAGCTTCTCCTTTACGTCCATCTTGTGGCGGGCAGCCGATGCCATCTTCGAGGCGCCTGTGTATGAAAGAATACAGCGGGGTCAGTCTAAGGACTAGTCTAAAGGGCTAGCGCCTCGGAACACTCGACCCTGATTGGCTGTATCGACGCGCCTTGGGCTCATATGATGCAACAGTCTCCTCCTCCTCCTGCTACTACTATAGTGTCTTTCGGGCTGGACGTGGTCTAAATCTACTACCGCAATATGCCTGAAGAGTACACGATGACTGTAACGATAACCAATCGTGCGTTCAGCTTCTATTAAAACCAGTACATCGACGCCATGCGCTCTATCATCTAATCAATCCTAAACCAATCCTCTAGTTCTACTTCTTTCTCAAACGCCTCCAACCACCGATCCAGCTGATTGAATACCTGAACTAAAACGCTCGCAGTAAAATGTGGCCAGCTAGACTTTCGAGAAAACCATTTCAGCATCATCTGGGTTACCTGCTTCTGTACAACAATATCGGGGCCAACAACCATCATAGCTGCTACCGCCTCACGCACAATTCCCCTATACAAACACGCCTCCTCGTTATCCTCTCTATACAGCCAGCGAGCATCGTTGCATGTTTCCCGGGGTACTGCGCACGATGAGCAGCACACCCCTGTCACAAACTTGATCTCTTGTAGTTTTGCAATCTCTATGGCCACTAGGTCGCGCCTCGCATCCTTACACGTCTCAAGCCCGTGGTACACATCAACGGTCTTCTCCCTTTCGAGTGTAGCAAACAGGGCACTTCTCTATCCACGAACTCAAACGATCCTCTAGGTCGTGTTCATCGCGGCCCTCCCGTTTATTTAGCGATATTTGGTTCTTCCGCTTCTTCTCTCGCGAAGCGTATGCGGCCTCATCAGCGGCTTCGTCTGCCTTTGATACGGGCCCTGTTGATGTGATCCAGCTACAAGCTGGAGAGTGATAGCCCATGTTTGTACTACTCAGGCGGCCCCATGCACCAGAAACTATGGTAAACGCTACAATTCTTAGCCCACAAAGGTAGTCATCTACTGATCGCCCAATAAGCCATTGGCAGACACTATCAAGGTTCCTCGAATGGAGCGACAAGTCCATCCAGGTATCAAGCTCTTCTCGTACTTCGACAGCCTCTTCAAGTGCAGTTACAATGACTACTATAATGACTCCATGCCGGGAGAGCGTCTAGGGTCTCCTCCGTCGACCTCACCCTCAACAGCGACGATAAGCTGCCTGCCGCGACGTCTACGCAGCGTCTTCGATGCCAACATCTATCCAGGTATTCGACAGATCGGCTTTTGACCAGTCTAACACCCGACAAAAGTGGTAGATAATATTCGTGCTTGCAGTTTGATATTTTTCGCACTCAAAAAGATGAACAACCCTTGAAATTTGACCAAATCAGATTGTTGAGCGCTTCGACAAATATGGCGCCAAATCTCCTCTAGATATTCCGGAGGAGATAATGATGCATATCCATATTGTTCCGTGCCTTGCAAATATGCTTGGTGTTGCTGTTGAAAACATTTGTGACTCTTAGAGGAGTTGCCGTTTACAATGGTCCCGTGATGGCTCAGCAGCAATTTAGTACGGGGATGAGTTTGCGGTGCAACGTGTGGGCTCTCGATGGTCTTCATTTTTCGGCGCGACGTGCTTCGCTTATCCTTGTAAGTGACCTGCACGCTATGGCCCGCCAATGGCCAATGCCCGTTGTGTCGGGAGCAGCCGCAGCATAAACGACCACCTTGGCCCCTGGCAATACGAGTGTTCGATGTTGAGGAAAGTCCGATGGTCCCCGGCAGTACCTCGGGGCCATCGGATTGTTATGGATTATACAAATGACTTTCGAACCCGGTTTGACTAAACGAGGTGGCTCTAAACGGGTAATCAAAAAGTGAGAGGATGGTGGGACCACAAAGCGGCAGTTGTCAACGAAAAACGATCTGATTTGCTGCCCTTAGGCTTGGCATGTACCTCGGAACAACATTTAATTGGGCCTGCGATGTCACACTTCTATTACTGGCCAGCGTCGTCGTGGACTCACGGCTTGTAGGCGCCTTGCATCCAACATTATGTGGGATGGTATGATACGTCGCATGAAGGTCAGATCACATGTCCTGTCGTGCCCTGCCAAAACTTGAGTAGTCTTGCACCATATGTCCTTGATAAAATGCTATCGCTTCGGAGCGCCTCACGATGAAAGAAGCTTACGAATTTAGCCAAGGCCATTCTCTATCACCAGTGATGCATTAATCATGTCGAGAACAACAAGAATGGAAGTTTTACCAATTCAGAAGCAAGGAGAGGATGATAAGTTTCGACCTAGATCTTCTCCAAATGCTACCCCGCCTTTCAAACGGCCTCGAGGCAGGCCACCAAAGGACCAAGCCCACGAAATCAGTGTGCCAGCAATTATTTCATCCTCAAAGCCGACAGACGCGACTATCGATGAAAGTTCTCAGCTCACCACCATTTTGAGACCGTCAAGTAGCAATGCACGTGCAATGAAGTCAGCAGCGCGAGCCGATCACACGATATCAGGAGATGTTGTACAAAAAATGCGCCATGGAACAAAGCGGAAATGCAATCTATTGCAAGAAGCTCCTACAGATTTACAGCAGCCTGCTCATACGAAGAACACTGGGGCGGATGTGACAGTCGAAAAGATTGAGCAGCAATGTTCAAGATACATCATCTGCCCAAAAGCTTCGCTTCAAGCTGTTGAAAGCCTGCAGCCTTCTAAAGTAGCCACAGATTTTGAAGATGGGGAGTCGGATTCGGATTCCGAAGTTATGACTTACTATACCGGAGAAGAATTCGATGGGACAACATTAAGAAATGATGAGGCCCATGAGACAGCCCATCCGATGGATACCAATGCCTCATTAGACGAGTCACCAGCTGACGTCGAGTTCTCTCAAATTACAGAGGACGCAAGTGCTAGCCATCAAGCACAGTCGGTAAAGGAAAACTCCAAACAGACGGACGAAAGAGAGATCAGTTACGAGCCCGAGGTCTTTGGTTTTGCAGAGGTGGAGACGCAACAAACTCCGACCATGGTCTCATTAACCCCCGGTATTACCCAAGTTCCAGGACACCCTGAAAAAGCAAATATAAAAGATCAGCTCCGAGATCTATCCCAGCCGCTAGAAAATATCCAATCAAGTGAGCAACCAAAGCCATTTGACACTACGGAGGTGATCCAAGAAGCCCAAGACTTTCTTCGGACGCCATTGATCCAACCACCCGAAAAGGCTAATACCGACAACGGAATTGGTGACGAGGAAACTTTATGTCAGCCTTCTAGCATCGCGGTTCGCATGTCCTCTGACGCAAATATGGCGGAGCGGCGTAATCGGCAACGGAATGTCTCGCCGACTGCGAGTATCGCCAAAGAACTCAAGCACTCATACCCTCCAGGAAGTTTTATTCTAACTCAAGATTCGCATTCGGCTACAAACGCTTTCATCGCAACAGTTTTACCTTCCTTTTTGGACAAGGCTGGTCCGCTGCAATCTTCAAATGAACAACCAAGCAATAGCCAATGGCCGGGTACTGCTGACAATCTACCTCCATTTTTAGAACCTCGCTGCTCCCCTTCACCACCAAAAATGCTGCTTGCCATTTCTTCACCCACACAGGCTCGTGGACCCTCGGCTTTGCTATCACCACAATTTCACCCCCTCAGAGGGAGTTTGTCCAATCATGCTTTAAGACAAGATACGATGTGTGGTAATCCACAATCATCACTCGATTTTCCGGGCATTGGAAGGAGGTTAGCCATCGGTCCCTCCTGGAAGCCGCGGGCTTCTTTTCAAAGTGATCTAACTAGTTTATTGGTATCTGGGCGGGATAATACAAAAATCGCTACGGCGCGGGGGGCTGGATTTCTATACCGACTAGATTTAATCACACTGGTTCCTCAGGTGAAGCATCTCAGTGACAAGATCATCAACGAGTATCTCTATTGTCTCGCTCATTACACAAACGCTCAAAATAGCTGCAACACAACCCTGATTGGAAGCACGGATCCCATTCCACGCGATCTCTTGAAAAGGCTTGCTGGATTCTCCATGATATTCGTTCCAATCAAAGTGCGGACCCACTGGCTCCTCGTTGTGTTATACCCTGGGTCTCTCGGACGAGCCAAGGGATTGGTCAAGGTCTACCCGAACTGGACCAAAACAGTGATTACTGCCAGCAATGTGCTTCTCTTCCTGAAATCTCGACTGGCTCACGAGTTCAATCCTGCAGATTGGATACTCACCTCTGAGCAGTTCAGCCAGCCTCAGCAAAACGATGCTGATAGTGGGTTGTATTTGCTCGCGAACGCAAAATCTATCGCGTTAAGCCTTGGAATGGTGCATTTGGACTCCGATGCCCAAAGAATGGATCTGAGATGGCAGATTGCGCAGGAGCTTGTGACGCGGTCAATTGTGGGGGGGTTTTAGAGAGGAACATGTCCTTTATTTCCTTCAGGGGACGCTCCTAAATATATGTTCCGCCCAATAGGTCGGATTCGCGAATACGCCCAACTACATAGAACGCTTTCAATAGTGTCTGCTCTTGCCCGCTTCCTCCGCTTTGGCATCTCAACTAAAGTCCGAGGGAACAGAACAAAAGCTCCAATCTTAAGAAGCCCAACACCAGTCCCTAGGTGGATGTGAGGCACTTTGTGAATCGGGATAGAAGATTGCCGTGTTTTGCCATCTGAACCTTCGATCTGAAGTGATAGGTGCACACTGCGCCGCCATCAGCCGTACCTCGTGGCTCGCGCTGCACAGCGGCTCGTGGGGCGTTGCAACACTGCCACCTAGACATTCACCTCAAACATGAAATAATATTAACTTAAATAAACAAACCGTGGCATCATAAAAACATGAAGCAAACGTCGCCTGATAGTCGTATATCATCCCTCATCCAGTTCATACCTTTCGTGATCGTATTTCGAACCCTATAACAACATAATAAAAATTATAAAAGATAAACCATCAGCTCCCGCCCTTAAGCCCCAAAATCCTCCTTGCGCGGTGTAACCGCAATACAAAAACGCCCGTAAAACCCCCCACTAAAATAGCAAACAGGCACATCGCCTATGTAAAAATCATCAACGGGACCATCATTCCTTTCTGCATCCCCATTCCCGTGCTCATCTCATCTCCAATGGCCCTCATCTGCGCCCCACCAGTCATGATATTCAACCTCACCTCATGCTGCAGCTGTGTGCCGGTAGCAGCAGCGGAACTGCTCGCAGTGAACTGCTTGCCAAGACGCTGCAGGATAGGCTCTGCGAGGTCCCGGTGCTGAGTCTCCAGCTGGAGATTGCGTTGCACACCTCGCACAACGGGGTTCAGTGGCTGAGGCTTAAGTGCCATGGCGGATGGCCAGGGTGTGTGAGGAGGATCAGGTGTGCGTGGGGAGCCTCTGGACGGTGGCGATACCGGGGATTCACGTAGGCTGCCTGGGGATTGGGTCGATGCGGATTCAGGTGGGGAGCGTCGGAGTGGGCGCACGTGCTTTGGCGAT
>JPKC01001351.1:0-10838 GCA_000750925.1 Pseudogymnoascus sp. VKM F-4518 (FW-2643) | reverse complement strand
AGGTGCTTGGAGGGAGGAGGGATGGGGGAGGGGAGAAGAAGGTTGGGTTTAAGAGCTATGGATGAGGGAGAGATCAGTTATGGTTATGGTTGAAAGAGGGAAGAAGAAGAGTGATATATCTCACCATCTAAATTACTATATACGGAATCTACAAAAGCCTTACAAGAATATATATACAGCTTACCATTTTCTCCTCCGTCATCGGGACAGCCTGACAGTGACCTTACCCTTAGGCGTACAGTAGCTTATATACCACGGCGCCTCCCACCACAGCCCGCCTCCCATCTCTGTCCTCCTACGGACATCTATCTAGCCAGCCTAGCTCTACCGTGGAGATCTACCCTCTCAGCCCCACCGCTTCGCCGTATCATCACTACTATTATATACATCGCATCGTATGCAACATCCCAGCCCTAACTCATCCATCGATCACCATCTCTACTTCTAAGCCATCATCCTTCGAGCCCTGTCTCCACGTCTAACCTCTAGCCCTCCTAAGCACCAATAAAAAATCACGTTTATGCCAGCATGTAATATAGCAATCCCCAACTATTTCCTCTACCAACCAGTCCATCACCTTCACTCCCAAAACCCCTCCAACCCCTTAATAGCAAGTTCATACGCCTCATCCCTCTTCTTATCCCCCCTCCTAAAACTAGGTCTCTTATCCCACGCATGTCCCACCTCCTCAACAGTGCACCCCCCAACCGTCTTCCCCAAGTTCCTCAGCCTACTCTTGAACTCCTCACTCTCCGCAAGCAACTGATCCCCCGCGCAATCAATAATAACCAACTTATCCGGCAACGCATCTCTAAGCAGCTGGTTCGGAGCAATCCCAGGACTCAAGAGCGGGGACTTCATATCAGGAGTCGGGTACAGATACGACTCATCGAAGATCCTAAACAGCGTCGCCGGGATAACGGGGATGAGATTCGGATTCGACGCATCGCGCTCGGCGCGCGACCGCGTCCAATCCACACTCCCATAAAACGCCACCAGACTTACCAGCCGCCCGATCTTGACGTCGTCCTGCTGCTGGGCCTTCATCTTCGCCAGCTCTTCATACAAGCGGATGGCAACAGCGTACGTAAGGTTCCCGCCCGCGCTGAACCCCGAGAAGGCGGTGCGGGAGATGTCGAGGTGCAGGTCGTCGGCGTGTTGCCAGAGCCAGAGGACGGCGGAGACGCAGTCTTCGATTGCGGTGGGGAAGGGGTGGGCGGGGGCGAGGCGGTAGTTGATGCTTGCGACGACGGCGGGGGTGCGGGTTAGGACTGCGGTGGCCCAGCGGGCGTCGTCGCGGGCGTGGCCGATGGTGAAGCCGCCGCCGTGGAAGTTGATGAGGAGGGGGTGCTTCTTTGGTGAGTTCTGGGTGTAGGAGCGGGGGGTGTAGAAGAGGATGTCGAAGGAGCCGGTGGTGGAGCTGGTGGAGGAGGGGATGGTGTGGGTGAAGGAGACGCGCTGGGGGAGGGGGTGGGAGAGGTAGAGGTCACAAAGTGTGAAGATGGATTGTAAGACTCGAAAGACGAATGCCTTGATCCGAAGCATGAATCGAGACATAGTGTCGGGGGTTTCTATAACTGAACTCGACCGTCACTAAGCAAAATGCAAGAAGCGCTCCTGGCAACGTATATTCTCTCGTTTGAAGTTTAAATACAAAAACAAGGAAGGCATTACGCCTCTGATCAACCAAGGAGTTAGTGTCATATATAGCGAAACAGTTCAAGATTTCATAAAAAAAACTAATCTCTATTTTCTCGGAGCACCCGGGCTTTACAGAGCGCCGTTTCTTACAACATAAGATAAATTAGAGAATATCCATTGCAATGGCACAATTTTAGGGTAGATCTGTATATACGTAAGCCTGAAGTTGTTGATAAGCAGCGAATCCTAATCAACATTTTAAGATGCATAATAATAGCTTAGCATTCAGCGTTAGTGTTATATTGCTCGCTTCTCGGTGCGTGTATCAATGGTGTTCATAGGTTCAACATGAGCTTATTAAGTTTCGGAGATTACTTTAACTTCCGAGGGTGCCGAAAATGAATCATGTAATCGTTACAAACTATACGTAAGCAAGAGTAACAGGAAGTGTTATGATTCTTGTAGTACAGCAGTGTAACTAAGGCGATCTAGTATTGCATCTGTTATAGATATAACTGATCATTATGACTATAATGAGCTAAAGTCCTTGAGTGGCTCTAAATGAGAAAGACTATACTGAACCTGTGAATAGATAAGAGTCAGGTCACTTGCTAGGAGGCAGGAATTACGAGCTAGTTGTAGCGTTCTGCACATCTACACGTCGATAATACCTCTTGCTATCACAACACTATCCACTCCCGACTGATCATACCCAACCATTCGTCAGCACTGACTACCTTCTCCTCACCAAGGTGGACATTGTACCCCTCTGCACCCTTCGTGACCAGCCCTCTTGGCGGATAAATCTCAAAAAGCGGATGCTTGGGGTTGCATATCCTGAAAGTCGCAGTCCCGTCCATGAGTTTTTGGTGACACTCATCGCAAAAGGCTACATCGATACAGATCTCGCACAAACTGAAGGATTTGAAAGTGGCTTCCCTTCGATCGCATCCACCGTCACAGCGGCCGCTGAAGCTGAATGGTATACTTGTGGCTGCATCCTCCTGGATGGCTGGAGCTGAAGCCATATCCCAATCGGCATTGGGTTGCCATCCCTCCTCCATTAGCTCTTGAGCGCTCCGGAGCGGTTTGGTAAACGCCCACGCTATCGCCGCATTCTGTCGATCTCCAAAACAAAGAAGTGCCCGGGCGAGATTGTTGTACGCGGCGTAATCGTTGCTGTTGTCCCGATCCGTGAGGTCACGAATGCTTTCCTTGACAAAAGGACGGATTTGGGCGCGTGCCTGCTCCAGTTCACCTTGGTCTGCGTACCATCGTCCTAGTAGGGCCGCTGCCTCATGCTGAGTTGGGAACATGTCCAAGTCTGGACACATTGGCTCTACCATGTCGACGAGTTGTTCCATCTTCGATACCCACGTATGTGCTTTGGTTGGATCTGCATTTTGTGCTTTGGAAAAGTACAAGGGCATCAACGCAAAGGAAGCATCGAAAGCCGGCGTTGTGCTTGGATAGTCTTGGACAATGTCTTCCCACAGAGCGATTGACTTATCGTCGTCTTGATAAAACCCAAAGTAGAGTTGAGCAAGAGCCGCATCTGCTGCAGCCATTCTTCCCTTGGCGTTATGGACAGCAGCTTCGAACTTGACGGCCTGAAAGGCATCCCTGGCTAGATCTAGATCTCCTACCCCTTCGCACGCGATGGACATATACTCAGTCGTGTATCTTTGCGGAGTGATACACATTATGATCTGGCCGAGAAACTGAGCTCCATCCGCGGAATCGAGTGCGGATCTTATAATCCTTACTGTCTCTGAGTAGTTTCCTGTCCTGTGAGCAGTGTATATGAGGTTGAAACCTTCAGCTGGATCGTTCTGAGCAGAATCCCATGCCTTCACGGCCGCTTCGAGAGCGGCATCTTGATTGCCTAGATGCAGGTTTGAGTCTGAAATGAACCGGAGTAGCTGTCGTTTGTTGTAGGAGCGATGCTCAGGAAGAACTTCCAGAGCACTGGAGGCGGCTGCAATTACATCTTTGAACTCTCCTAGTGCGGAAAGTACATCTGCTTTGCTCGAATACGCAAGCCAAATCCATTCTGGATCCTCGGTCAGTTCAATGGCGTGTTCGAATTCGTCTACGGCCGAAAGCAGGTGCTGGCGTGTCCTAATCTTAGCAAACGTAGAGCCGAGAAAGAAATGAAATGTTGTGTCTCTCTCTAACGCGCCAAGCGATGCCATTTCCCGGATCTCTTCCGGAGATATACTTTCTGCTATATGCTCAAGGGGACGATTAGGGGGCAGAGTCCATTGCTCACGGGTCTGATCGTCTCGCTGCATTTTCTGTTAGCCAGATGCGAATCATTTGTCTGCATATCGAAGAAGGACTCACCGAAGACAGGAACCCTTGAAGGAAAAATATAGCCAACATCTTTCCGCAAGAATCTAGCGCAAGCCATGCTTCAACTACGTAGTGAGCGAACGGTTCTAGCAGCAACTCCAAGAATGGCCTATCCTTTGAGGGTTCTTCCCCCAGTGGTGTCGTAGTCTCCGTGCCACGAATGTCAGATTCAGGGATACAACTTTTCAGACGTGAACAGGTACTCTGACTAAACAGCTGGCACATAAACTTGTACTCGTCAGACAGCCCGTGGAACCATCGGATAATCGAGTCGCGGTCTCTGAAGAGGAATAAGACTTCTTCTGACAGACTTTTGAAGATGTCGGGATGAGAAGACTTCAGCTCTTCAAAATCCACCTCTCCAAAGTGGTCCAGGAAATGGTTTACCGAATATTCGAAGAGATTAGGTTCACGCCAAGGTCTTTGCTTCCTTTTAGGGATATTGTCGGTCAAGAATCGTAAGCATGTTAACGCAATATGTGCTTGTGCAAAGTTAAGTTCCATCCCTATCCCTCTATGCAATGGAGCTGTACGAAAGTGTTGGCCGACGCTTGCGTGACTAAATTTCACTGTTGCCATGAAATAATTCAGCGGTATATCGTCTTCATCTTCATCTTCATCGCGATCGCTTTCATTGCCGTCCAAGTCGGCCTCGTGCTCCGAGTCTGTGTCGAACTCGTGCTCTGATCCGCTGCTCTCCCCAGAAACGGAATTGGCTAATGTCGTTTCACTTTCTGTCACTGAGGCAACATCTTCATCTTCCTCGTCTTCGCTTTCCATCTCAGCCTCGGCAGACATGACGCTGAAGAAAGATCCGAATCTTGTCTTTAATTCATCCTCAAGCCCAACAATGCCATTTTGACGGAGATCTCTCAACTTCAGAACAAGATCAAGCTCACCAAGGAGAAGATCGCGCTTAGCACAAGCGACCCACATGATTAGCTCATTCAGGTCTTTCTTATCAAACCCACCCATCACATCGAGCCTAGCGACCACACGTCTAAACATATCATCGAGGCCCAGCGGAGGCTTCGCGAGGGATTCTCGAATCAATTCCGGTTTGTTCATGTCCTTCACTTCTACAAGCATGAGCTTAGCAAGCATAAACATGCCGTCGGAGCTGTCGACAAGAGTCTTGACAATGTCTCTCCTTAGACGTTTGGAAGGACCTGGGCGCATCTTCTGAAGCAACCTAACGCCTTCGGTGACTCCTTTCTTGATAAATCTTTCCACGTCTGATTTTGACAAGGAAGGCTGTACGTGCAATATCTTAGGTCGTCGCTTTTCTCTTTGCCACACATTGGAAACGTTGTATTCAAGGTCAGGGCGGCCCAGCAACAGCAATTGTATAGCTGGATATTTGCGGGTAGTGGATCTCAGATCCGACAGCTTTTTGGCCAGCTGTACTACCAGCTCCTGGTTGTGCGGAGTGGCTTCATCAACTCCATCTATGACAACAAAGACAGGCTTGGTTGCTTCGTCGCTGAACGGCTTGACAAACAGATTCTCCCATGTCGATTCTGGAAGTAGGAGACTAGCCCCATCCTTACAGATCCCGACAGCCCGTTCGCGATATGTTTCATGGAGTCCGGTGATTTGATACGCGATCACTTTCAAGATTACCTCGGGCGTATGCTGAGTGTTCATGCCTTCCCGTATGTAGAAAAAGCTTGCAAGTCCAGAGTTCTCCCGTATGTGCGAGAGTATCCGTGATGCAAGGTAGGTTTTCCCCGTTCCCGGCTTTCCCAGAATCCACAGTACAGGGAATTCCATCTGGATCCACCTGTTGTAAAGCTGTTCTTGCAGTACCCAATCGCCGGATCGCGAAAGCCGGGAAGCCTCGATGTTTTTACCAAATGCTTCGTTATCTGCAGCAGCTTCTGCACAGAGCGCTCGTCGAAGTAAGCCACGGTCTATCTCATTATCAGCTTTCACTTCTATACGTTGGGTCGTTGCATGTGTCTTTGCAGTGATGAGAGCAATCTCCGTTTGTACCCTCTCGTCGAGCCGGTCGAGTGCACTCTGAATATTATTCTCTTTGCCGACAACGCGACGCATCATTTCCTTCCCTCGTCCACGTCGGATAGCGGCTTCACCTTCGCCGAAGACATCGAGAAGCGAGCAGAGGAGCTGGATCACAATTTTGCGAAGCTTCTGATCGATAGTCCCCTTGAGGTACTCATCCAATCGGTCGGTTATGTCCCTGACCCTCCTGAACAAAGTTTCCAGAGCGTCATAGGTACCGGCCACAGCAGCGCCGGAACTGAGAAGAAAAAGTCCGGCCTCAAGGACAACGGCTGCCGGCGCAAATGGGGAAAATTGGATGGCTACTTGCGCAACGTTGCCGAGATTCTGTAACTGTCCCATCGTCGCCATCAATACATCCCAGAACTTATTACGCGAGCTTCTAAATTGCGCGAAGTCGGATTCATGTTGCTCGATGAGGCGGTCGAGATCAGCTTGTGTGGTGATTGGCAGCTTCCATCTTTGCGCAACTGAACCCCGCTTCGACGTGCTCAAGTATTCGTCTACAGCTTGTTCCCAAAGCTGTGCGAGCTCAGAGCTCTGTTCGGTCATCTTCGCCACGGCAAAATCGTGATAGTAACAGAGCAAGAGGCGTCCGAGCCAAGCTGAAGCGTGGCTATCTCGATACACTAACTTCAAATCACTGCTTATTAGTGATTTGAAGTTAGTGTATCGAGATAGCGGGGTACTGTAGTTAAATCGGTTGTTGCTTACTATTTCCAATCTGGTGGTTTGGTGAGGATTTTCCCCACCTCCACTAAACCAGGGGCTTGGCAGCCTGTTAGCGGCATTTATACTTTAAACGGACCGCGGTGTGCACCCGTAGTTAGCGTGGACTTGAAATGCATGGCAACCCATCAGATAAGATGTTGAATTAAACTGGCCAAGAACCTGACTGTGAGACGAGGCTCACTTACGGGATCCAGCCCTCGCGAACTTTCACGATCCAAACTCCTTATGACCCTTAGAGGTCGAAACTTGATTATCTCTGCAGCACTAATGATTGCAGTGAAATGTAATAAGCTGTTTGTTGTATAATTGGGCGATAGCTGTGGCAATAAAATATGCAGAGCCTTTCCGCCTTTATATAGGCTTGCAGCCTTGCCTTCGACATTCCTTTAACAAAAGGTAAGTTTAGGATTTATTCCTATAAGGTAAGTCCCTATTTCACTTCATATTATAGTAAGTAGTAATCTTTCATATATACAGGATAGTAAGTGGAGTTTCCCTTTCTTTTTCCCTTTCTTTTTCCCTTTCTTTTTCCCTTTCTTTTCCCTTCCCTCTATAGTCCTTGTAGAGTATTTCCTTTCTTTCCCTTAAACAGGGGGCAAGAAGGGACAACAATGTAATGCAACTGTAAGAAGTGTACAGCCTGTGTTTTTATTATTCCTATAATTTTAGTCGCAAGGTATGCTGTGCAGTGTAATAGCAGGTTTCTGCAACTCCTGCACCAACACATTGTTGAATAGTATAAACAAGGTTATGGTGTTGGGAACGCAGACTACTGGGTTACAAGCTTGCTTGGAAGGAGGAGCAGCAGCGTTAGAGGTAGAACACTGCTGGATTTCAGGCGCCTTAGGATTGAGGCCCTACTATACCAGAGGTGGGGGCAGCAGTGCAGAGGCAGAACGCAACTGGGTTGTAGAGGCCTAACAACTCAGGCACCTATACCACAGCACTGAAACACGTACGTGGCTGCAGGCGGGTAAGGGGCAGACCAGCGGGGGCCCAACCCCAACCCAATAGACCTATAGCTGAGCCCCCTAGTAGAGGGGGGTTAGAGTTTAGCTTGTCAAATACTATATTAATAGTTATACCCCAGTCCCTAGCACGTTGTCCATGAAGACCCTTATTCAATCTCGCCCTATTAAGTGGCGCAGCTATTAGTATGCAGGTTACTAGCTCTGCAGGGTGCCTGCATGCTAAATTTAACATTCTTTGAAGTTAGTAGGTCTTTCCCAGGTTAAGGATAGTATTGAGCGCAATGTTAGCTAAGGCCATTTAGTTTACGTACAACTCTCAAAAATGCTTCTGTTTATATACAGCGTGCATGTATGAAATTAATCAGATTCTCTTCATTAGACGTCTTGGTTGTAATCTAACAAGTGTGCGCATTATGTCCAGTCTGTCTGTAGTAGCAACAGCGCTGTGCGCGTGTTTCGTCTCCTCGCTTGACTTTGTTTCTTGTTCTGCTTGCTATATAACATACCTCCTGTCCTATTAATCTTGTACTTCTTATACGCGCTATTTCTGTAGCACCAACATGAATGTTAATGTTACTTGCATCAGAATACATTGTGTAGAGCTCTAGAATCTATGGCTTTTTGTAGATTGATTGATTAACTACAGCTTCTAGATATTTATTAACGTAGATGTGTTGATGGGAAAGGAAATTTGACGTCAAAGTGTAATTTTTTAGTCGAGTGGCAATTTTGAACTCCTGTGGCCAATGAGGGGCAATTTCGCTTGAGTACAAAAATTCGTTCCCTATAATGATATGAGAGAGACGGGAGAGTGATGAGAGAGATATGAGGGAGATATGAGAGAGATGGATGAGAGAGACAAGAGAGAGACAAGAGAGAGACAAGAGAGAGACAAGAGAGAGACAAGAGACATGGATGAGAGAGACAAGAGAGAGACAGATAGGGAGAAATGAGAGTTGAGATGATGAGAGAGAGAAGTGCCGAGCAAATCATACTATGTGTAAACATCTAAAGAAAACGGCATTACCCGAAGGGTACGTATGAGTTGTGATACAACATGAAACATAATCAACCGAACTATGCGTAAACATCTAAAGAAAACGGCATTACCTGAAGGGCATTATAACCCCACATCTACCAATCTTTTCTAGAATTGCGGAGCAAGTATTACGCAGCTTCATGCGACTTCATTCTGTAACCAACAAGAGCCACGTCACCTAAACCTTCTCAATAATGAGAAACAACACATGCAGTTGAGTTTTCGTGACTATATTCCTGCCTCTCGTTGAGAAAGTAGAAAAAGCTTCGCCTTAATGCTTACGTCTTTCGAAACGACGCACGGGGTCTACAATATCCACGCCTAGCAAGGAGTCAAAAGCTTCCCTTCTTAGCTAATTTAGCATGACCTTAAGAAGTATTAAAGCAAAGGAAATCTCTCCTCAAATGCTTTCTTTTCACGCTCGTTATCTAACATCATCTTCACAGTTATTCACTCAGCTTCAAACGTTACTTTACATTCCTTCTTCCTAAATCATTTCCAAGAACCCACTACCACAACCACCTTCAAAATGCATTGTTCATTCTCTACCACTGTCATTGCTGCTTTCAGCTTGCTCTCTGTTGTCTGCGCTAGTCCTATTGCTTCTCGCCAAGTTTGCGGTGCTGCTCCTGTTGGAACAGTGGCTCAGACCCCTCTCTTGCAGCCAACTGGAATCAGTGAGCCCTATTCTTTCTCAATCCCTTGACACTTCTAACATTAACAGCCACTGCATCCGCCTGTGCTACTCAGTGCAAAGGCAACCCAGCATGTCTCTCATTCCTCTTCGGACTTGTCAATGGCGTAGACAAATGCATACTCTACTCCGTTCCAGCATCTTCGCTCCCTCCTCAAACCAACCTCGTTGCCTATGATATCGCCTGCACCTCCATTCCTTCTGTTGTCCCAACAGCTGCCAACCCAGGCGGACTTCGCACCCGACAAGCTCAAGGGACCCATGCCAACCCCTTGAATGCAGCCCCAGCAGGCGCACCAGCACCCATTGGCACTCCTAAGGTCAACGATTTGGCCGCCTGCCTTGCATCCTGCAAGGGCAACCCCTCCTGCATCGCCTATACCTTCAAGTCTGGTGTCTGTAAGCTCTTTAACTAGGCCATCTATTAGAGCTTCTTTGAACCAAGTGAGGCTTGGGTAGTCAAGGTTATGTTGTGGGCAGATGTGTCTGCATGTTAATTTCAGTTTTGGCTTTTCTTTTCTCTTCTGTTTGCAAAATGTCTGTCCCTACAATCTCTGTATGATTCATAGAAAATCTCCGACTTTAGTCGGGGGATCAATAAAAGCTGTACTATTTCGATCGTCTCTCGTCTTTAGAACTCTTAGACCTCTATGCAACTGTGGGCTGCTAGTCCTGGTATACTCTCTTCCAATATGAGCAACGTATAGAAACACCAAAAACAGAACGAATGTAGAAGCATATACCAACAAGGTATATAAGCATAGGGAATTATATAGTGCGGATGTTGCTTTTATTATCTATTAGAAGGTGCGCTATTACTATGTAATTATAGTAACCAAAATTTTGCTTAAGTTTGTAGAAAGCAATACGTGGCTCCTCAATGTAAGAGGAAGCAATACATGTTCTTTTACACTAAATTTAATAGGTATCTTTACATAGTAAATTATATGTAAAGTGACTTTAAGTTAATAATATATAATCCTTAACAAATGTGCTAATAAGGTTATTGAAATGGCAATGTGGAACGGTGATCCTGCCTGAATTTGCGGCGACAGTAGCCACAAGGCTGATGATGGCTTCCCAGCATCAAATCGAGGTTCTGCGGGTCGGATACGATGTTAACCCTCCCAATACTCCCATACCACCCCTGCCCTCCTCCCATCTCATCTCATCTCATCTCATCTCACCCTCTCGCCCCTCGCCCCCAACCCATCGTCTCCACCAAACACCTATCTCAGCCTCCTCACGCGCATGGCGGCATCGGCATCTCTAGTTCCGACAGACAGACAGGCTGTGCTGCGGCTACCACTATATACCAGTCGTGATGGGTGATGGGCGATGGGTATGTCGGCAAGTGGGGTGGGGGGGGGGGGCTTGGCGG
>JPKC01001348.1:0-32302 GCA_000750925.1 Pseudogymnoascus sp. VKM F-4518 (FW-2643) | reverse complement strand
GGTTGGAGGGTGGGGGAGGTGGGGAGGATGATGGAGGGGTTGGAGGTTTGAGATTGGATTGGTGGTGATTGGGTTTGGAGAGGTGGTTTGTTTGCGAGTTGATCGATTCTGAGAGGTAGAATTGGTGGTGATTGAAGCTGGAGAGGTAGTTTGTTTGCAAGTTGATCGATTCTGAGAGGTTGTAATGTTAGTAATTGGCTTTTAAATCAAATCAATGTCATACCTGAGATGCAGTAATGTCAATAATGTCAGTAATGCCAGTATATGCTCACGAATCAACCTTATGCTCTAGCCAGTATTGTCAATAATCCCCTCTCGCATCAAATCACACCATAGCCAACATCAATATTGCTGTCGAGGACAGCCTTTCATTGAGCAGGTAACGCCGTTGTACTCGTATGTATTCCTATTGTTCTTACACGGCTCCCTCATCCCCGCGATTTCTTTTGGCGCCCAGACTCATACATCCCAACATAACATATCGTACACCCAATTCGGAGTTGTGTTGGCTCCTTCCCCCGTTTTCCTCGCCATGGTAAGGTCGGTCCATCGTTCCTTCCCTCGCCATAGCTGTCCATCGCTCCTTTCCAATGCATGCTCCTTCCCACTGCACTCCATGCATACCATCACAGATACACTATCTTACAGCCTATAACACATCATCAGCACACCATCCATCACACATCAATATCTCGCATGCACGTCCAAGATAAGGAAGGAAACTCACGGCGGCAACAACATATCACTCCACTGGCTCGAGAAGTAAGCCACGGCAACCTGCAAACACTCGTTAGTCCCCTAGCCCAACCATGCAATAGAACCCAGAGTTGTCTCATACCCCGAAAACAGCAATACTCCGAACAACACTCGCGTTCTCGGAGGAAGTCACAGCCTCGTATGCCTGTCCGAGATATCCCCTTTGACCCCCAACGCGGCGGCCACCAGCGCGCTCAACGAGAACTCTCTGCGTCTTGGGAGGCATGATGTGTGTATAGTGTGGTGTGTGTGGGGAAGATGGCGTAAGTTTATGCACTTGTTGTGAGCTGAAGGATGATCTGGGGAGGTCTGTCGTGTCTTGGTGATGACGGTCTCTTTCGTGACTTTCCACTGCTGTTCGGTTGACTGACCGTCACACGAAATTTTGGCGAGGAACACTTCCGGCCTGTGCAGTATGTGGCTAGCTGGATTGGGAAGGAACGTGACCTGGAATTGACCGGGGAGGGACGGGAGATGGAACAAAGGTAGGGCCGCGGAATTGGGGAGGTTTTGGAGGGGATCGGTTAGAATCGGGTGGCGTGTTTTGTACGAGCGTAGAGTGGAAGTACGACCAAGGATCATACATATGGCTTACATAAGTTACATAAGTTACATAAGGGTTAACAGGTACAACAACAGGGTTGCCACGCACTACAAATTACATGTACAGGTACAAAGATCACAACTCCATTGTATACTTCGGGAATTGGCGGGGTTCTTTTTAACTTCATTATTCTGATTACTACTACTATACCCCATATATCGGAGATCACGCACTACGGAGTATAATCGGTATATTCGCTATAAAGCGCATCTACACCTTCAAATATCACTACAACCTCACTTCCATCCACCTCCGTCCGTCCTACACTACCTACACTACCTACACTACTACCTACACTACAACTATCTCGCCGTTGATATACCCCCCTCCACAACACCAACATCTCGCCATTGCCCCGAATCAGTCCTTGGTTCTTCCATTGACCCGCCTCATAAACACCCCCCCGCCGTTAATGCGAACCTTTCAACCCTAATAACAACGGCTGAGGAGTATACGGACTTGATCTGAATACTCCTTGCGTCTGGAATTCACCCCACCCCACGAAACCACCATCCTTCACAAAGAACAAACACCTTCTACAACCACCACCCTCCACAACCTCAAGACCAGACCATCAATCGCGGTCATGCTTCCTCCAGTCCCCGTCCTCAGCGATTACGGTATCTCGCCCGAAAATGGCTTCTTACCTGATCGTCTGCCGCTGC
This sequence comes from Pseudogymnoascus sp. VKM F-4518 (FW-2643), assembly GCA_000750925.1. Classification (NCBI taxonomy): domain Eukaryota; kingdom Fungi; phylum Ascomycota; class Leotiomycetes; order Thelebolales; family Thelebolaceae; genus Pseudogymnoascus; species Pseudogymnoascus sp. VKM F-4518 (FW-2643). Next base: position 30,277 of record JPKC01001348.1, on the reverse strand, counting down.
AGCACCTGCCCGACCCCTACTATAACAAGTGGGAGTCCATCGTGGCCAACCTGCAGGCTCTCCTTCTGAGCAAGCGCCTCCGCGGCATTATTCACGATCTCCCTGTCCTCACAACCACCGGTCTGGAAGATGAATCCGAGTGGCAGAGGGCATACATGATGTTGGCCTTCATGGCTCATGGCTATATCTGGGGTGGTGAAACACCTTCAGAGGTACGTCTCAATCTACCCTCTAACTACTGATGGACAGCCCAAACTAACACTCTCTCAGCGAGTCCCGCCATCGATCTCCATCCCGCTCCTGGCAGTGTCCGAGCACCTCGATATCCCCCCAGTGGCTACATACGCTGCCGTGGTCCTCTGGAACTTCAAGCCGCTCTTCAATAGCGAGCCCATTGAGAACCTGGAGAACCTCTCCACCCTACTGACCTTCACCGGATCCCTCGACGAGTCCTGGTTCTACCTCACCTCCGTCGCCATCGAAGCCCGCGGTGGCCCTATCGTCCCCCTCATGATCTCCGCCATGTCCGCCGCGCGCGAGAAAGACGCCGACTACGTGACGGCCTGCCTCCGCTCCTTCGCCTCTCGCCTCGACGACCTCAGTGTCCTCCTCGTGCGCATGCACGAGAACTGCGACCCCCACGTCTTCTACCACCACATCCGGCCCTTCCTCGCCGGCTCAAAGAACATGGCCGAAGCCGGACTCCCCAACGGCGTCATCTACGACACTGGCTCAGGCACCGACACCTACAGCCAGTTCAGCGGCGGCAGTAACGCGCAGAGCTCGCTGATCCAATTCTTCGACATCGTCCTGGGCATCCAGCACCGTCCTACCGGCCAGAAGTTCGACAAGGCCCACTCGGACCAAGAGGGCACCGCGCCGCCGCCAAAACACAACTTCATCCACGAGATGCGACGCTACATGCCCGGCGCGCACCGCCGCTTCCTCGCTGACGTCTCTCTCTGCGCCAACATCCGCGATTTCGTGGAGAGCCGCAAGGCTGACACCGCGCTTACTGAGGCGTATGACTCGTGCCTGGCCCGCCTCCAGAATTTCAGAGACAAGCACATCGCCATCGTCGCGCGCTACGTCGTCATGAAGTCCCGCGAGACCCCACCCTGGACCCGCGACGAGAGCGTCAAGCACCGTCTGAACCTGGCGCTGTCGTCGTCATCGAACAACCAGGACGGCAAGAAGTTGCGTGGCACTGGCGGAACGGCGTTGATGCCTTTCCTGAAGCAGGCACGTGATGAGACGGTCGAGCCGGCTATTACGCCGTGGACGAGGAAGGTTGGTGGGGGCTTCGGACGCGCGAAGGGGGATGCCGTGAAGGCGGCCCCAGTAACTGAGGAGAAGCTGGTCAAGACGCGCAGTGACACGGATTTGGATCTGCAGGTTAATGGGCTCGCTGGGTCTTGGGCTGCGGATGTAGAGATGGATGGGGTTGGGGGAGGGGGACTTTGCCACTATTAAACAGGCAGAGAGACAGACACACAGCCTGGACCTTTTTGGTAACTGTGGCGTTTTTTGGAAACATAGGTCACGGAGGTTTTTGTCGTCAATAAGGAGGGATTTTGAGATAGCGAACGGTTTTTTGTTCAGATAGCAAGACATGAAGAAGTCATGCTCTATATAGATGTTGCGGCGACGCACATAGTTGGTTCGAGGGGTGGTTACACTCAGCTCAACTCTGCTGTTTCCATCGGATCGATGATGCATGAATTTGGTTGAGAAATGAGGAGATATACCGACTCAGTTGCCCTGCTGTCATTGTTTATGAATGATTTCTGTACCTTACCTACACCGATTGATTAATATCCTCATCAATTCTGAATAATCCATGCCACTAGCAAGCTCTACCAGTTATTACTGTAGATTTGAACTACCACAGTGACCGAGCGGTCAAGACTCCCACCAGCCCACCGATCAACCCCACGGACCGCCTTGCCGGGGTATCCAATCCATAGCACGCTCTTTCGGCAGTTACGCCGTCCACCCCGGTGGGCTGCACATCAAAGCAATAACCAGGGCAGTTCCATATACGGCGTACGAGCCTCTTCGCTGCACATACACCCGGGGAGTCGCGGGCACATCAAGCCACAACACCACAAACCTCCCCTCCTCCATCCCGTTTTCCTCCCCCCCAGCACGCCATCCCGCGCCCTCCCCATGGAACACCTCCACCCCGCCCCTCCAAACTATACGAAACAAGCCACCGACGATCTCGGCGTGAGTAAGCAACCAAAAAAGAGGTCGGCGATATAACTTCACTATCCCCGACGGCTGGCTCAATAGGGTATTGTGGGGTGAGTGGTGGTGATACGATTGGCTGGTGGCGGATGCATCATTTCGATGATGTTGCTTTTTGGCGGACAGCTATGACGATAGAAGATAGCGGGGACGACCCCTCATTTCCCCCCCTCCGCTTCCCCAATGGGGGTTTATAAGCAACGTGGACTTCTGGGGTGAGCTGTATATTTATAAATATTTCTTCGCATCCCCATTCTTGCGAGTCAATTAAATTGAATTGTTAACTACAAGCGCCTTGTTTAAACAGACTTTCTTCTTCTGAGACTTGGGATTTTACACGAGTAGCGACAGGCTTGAATATCGAGGATACCTCACCAATTCCGCTAAAATGGCTGCCACCGACGCTCCAAAAGACCTGCCCAAGATGCAGTACCGCTTCCTAGGCCGCTCCGGCCTCCAAGTCTCCGCCATCTCCCTCGGCGGCTGGCTCACCTACGGCGGCCAAGTCGAAGATGGTTCGTCCTCCCTCCCTCTCTCCCTCCCCCGTCACCCGCACACACCGCTAACCCCCACCCCCAGACAAAACCTTCGCCTGCATGAAAGCCGCCTACGACGCAGGCATCAACTTCTTCGACTGCGCCGAGGGCTACGCGGGCGGCGAATCCGAGAAGTCCATGGGCGCCGCGATCGCCAAGTACGGGTGGTCGCGCAACGACCTGGTCATCTCGACCAAGATCTACTGGGGCGGCGCGTTCGGATCGAACCCCGTCAACAACGTCGGGCTGAGCCGCAAGCATATCGTGGAGGGCGTGAATCAGTCTTTGGAGAGATTGGGGCTGGAGTATGTGGATCTGATTTATGCGCATAGGCCGGATAGGAATACGCCGATGGAGGAGACGGTTAGGGCGTTTAATCATGTTATTAACCAGGGGAAGGCGCTATACTGGGGGACGTCTGAGTGGAGCGCCTCTGAGATCGCGACGGCGTGGCGCCATGCGGATCGTCTGGGCTTGATTGGCCCGCTGATGGAGCAGCCGGGTTACAGCATGCTTAGCCGCGAGAAGGTGGATGGGGAATTCGACCACCTGTACGAGGAGTTCGGAACAGGCTTGACTATCTTCAGCCCCCTCAAGACCGGTATCCTGACCGGGAAATACAACGACGGCATCCCCGCCGACTCGCGCTACAGCCGCGACGACAAGGACCCCTTCATCCTGCGGATGACCAAGGAGTTCGGCGAGGGCAAGTGGGAGAGCCAGCTCGAGACGGTGCGCAAGCTGAAGCCTGTTGCGGATAAATTGGGCATCACGCAGGCGCAGCTGGCGTATGCGTGGGTGCTGAGTAATAAGAATGTGAGCAGTGCGATTATGGGGGCGTCGAAGCCGGAACAGGTGTGGGAGGCGGTCAGGTCGTTGGAGAAGGTGGAGTTGTTGACGAAGGAGGTGTTGGAGGAGATTGAGGGGATTTTGGAGAATAAGCCCAAGCTTACGCCGAGGAGGTTTTAGAGGAGGATAGGGAGGGAGGGGGGTATTGGGGTTTAGTGTCTGATGTGTAGAAATTGAATATAGGATGTTGTCTTTGGAATATTCTACTTTGTGCTCTCTCACGCCTCGTCTGTTTCCAAAGATGACAGTATGGCCTTTTTGATATTCCACTGGCTATTATGTGACAATACTGTTTGATTGACTAAACTACTCCGTAATATGTGTGAGGAACTACAATTATAAATATTCTTTACAGCAACAAGTATTCAAGTAGAGGCATTTAACTACTTAAAGCTAGAATCTAGACCGTGATGTCGTCCCCCACCGGGCATGCGGGAGTATGTGGTGTAACTACTCAAGATACAGCGTCGACCTGGAGTTCCTCGCGAATCGGCAACTACTGTACGGCTGCTGCTGCCTGAAATGAATTAAACCATTACGCTTACGCTTACACACCTCGCGTCGATTCCCAAGCATCCTCACTTTCTCGATCAAAAGTCTAGCCTTTCTTCAATCTAGCTGACTTTGAGTCTCGGCTTAACAGAAATGACCAGTGACGAATGGACTATCGTTTTCGTTCTTGGCGGCCCTGGAGTCGGGAAAGGCACACAGTGCAAGAAGCTCACAGAAGATTACCAGATTTGCCACCTAAGTGTGGGTGATGTTTTGCGGGCTGAGACGAAGAAGGCTGAAAGCGATTATGCAAAGATCATACTGGGAAACATGAAAGAACGGCGAGTTGGACCACCTCAAATCACAGTAGCATTGTTGGAGGCAGCGATGCGCGAGAAGTCTGAAAAAGAAGAAGTGTCTATCTTCCTGATTGATGGCACAAATTGAGCTATTCATATTCCAATACCTTCAGCATACACACCGACTAAGCAAGCAATGGCAGGTTTCCCGTGAAAGATGGACCAGGCAGAGTTCTTCGAATCAAAAATATGCCGTCCATCTTTGGTGCTGTTTCTGGACTGCCCACAGGAGACCTTGCAAGAGCGGCTTTCCAACCGTGCCCAAACATGTAGTCGCCTTGACGACGGCACTGAAATCGTGCAAAAGCGGCTCAAGACCTTCGTCGAAACAACCATGCCTGTTGTTCAGCACTACATGGCGCAAAATCGAGTGTGTCGGATCGATGCATCACATGAGGTCTCTACGGTCTATCAGGAAATGCAAACAGCATTAGAGAAAGGTCTTGGTAGCGATTTTCAAAGGACTCAGAAAGCGGTTTAAGGCCTTGCATATTTAATCCCTCTTAGGAGAGTAGTCAAGGGTATATTAACATATTGTTTAAAAGTATGCGAATTATATTGAATTGTGAAGTCTATCCATCTCAGAGTTCTAACCATTGACCCTATCTTGGTCAACGCTGAACACTCAATTATTCACATGATTGTTCTAACATATACACATGGTGAACATTCGAAATTCGAAACCAGGCTGAGTTGATTCATCCAGATTTGCTTGAATTTCTCATGAATCTTTGAACCAAAGGTACCTACCTATATCTGACATTTCTATTCACTGCTGCAAATCTGGCTGTTACCCACTTATAATGACTGAACATCACCACGTGGTGTTCAACTTATACCATATAATGAATAACTAATGATGTGAGTTATGATTCACGTGTAGTTTTTGAACAGGGAAAACGTTAAGTCCTGTTGTGACAAACGTTCGAGCAAATCTCATACCTGATTAAAGTGTGACTTGCCATATGAAAAGATTAGAAGCATTCTTACTGGCTCAACTAGCGGGCTTACATGCAACAAGCAAACTCCAGGAGCAGTTGAACCGAAAGGCTTTGCTTTACAAAGAAATTCTCTTGATTCTGTCATTGCAAGACCTAAAGCTGTCTCGAACAATGGGCTCATATATTTCAAGAATAACAAGTGCAGCCACTAGTGAGGAAGAGCAGCAATGTCTCTTCGTAACACCTGGCATGTTGGTGCTGGACGAGATTCATTTCCCTACTCAGGATCCAATCAAGGATGTTATTGGAGGCTCTGGTGCTTATTGTAAGCCACAGTGCTACGAGACTTCAATTTCTCGAATACTGACTTCGTCAGTGTATATAGGCCATTTAGGCGCACGACTCTTTTTCTCGCCTCCTCAATCCCGTCAACTGGGATGGCTGATACGCACCGGTGACGACTTTCCTTCCTTGGTTAGAGAGGAGGTTCAAAGTTGGGATACACTTCTTTTAGAGACACGCGTTACAGGACAATTGTCTACCAGAGGGGAGCTTATTTACCAAGACACAACATTTGGACGTAAGGACTTTTCTCAACTCAGTAGTCCCCCCCCCCCCAAATGCTCACAATATATATAGCAAAAACGTTTCGATATACTACAAAGCCACTCAAGGTCGAACCAAAATATTTGGTTAATACTCCTCTTCTCTCGTCTCCTTGTTTCCACTTTCTAAGTACCCCAAACGACCAAAAAGACCAAGTTCGAGAATTGCTGAGCTTTCGAGACTCTTTTGGACTCCGAGAATGTCCAGCAATTATCTGGGAACCATCACCACCATATTGTCTGCCAGACAATTTGTCCGCATTTCTGGAAGCAATCAAGTTTGTCGACATATTATCGCCAAATCACATAGAGCTAGCAGCGTTCTTTAGCATAGACCTAAGTAATGATGAACCGCTTGACCGATCTATCGTCGAAGAACTCGCTCAAAAGTGTCTGGCAAGCGGGATCGGCCCCAAGAAGCAAGGCACTATAGTTGTTAGGGCTGGCCATGAAGGCTGTTGCGTCTATAGCAGAAAGCAGAAGGAGTTTGTCTGGCTACCTCCATTTTATAAAGACTCGCCCAAGGTTATCGACCCTACAGGAGCTGGCAATGCCTTCCTTGGAGGTTTTGCAATAGGGCTGAGAGAAACGGCAGACGATGTACTAGCTTCATGCTATGGATCTATCGCTTCAACTTTTGCCCTCGAGCAGACCGGGCTTCCCACCCTCAAACCTTTGCGAAGTACCACGGCAGATGGGGCAACGATGAGCTCAGAGACATGGAATGGGGCTAATGTTCGAGCGAGGTTGCAAGAGTACACTTCCAGGCTGGGCATATCGCTCGCCGACTCTTTCAACGCTCCGTCGCGGACTCACTCGCCCCCAGAAACCCGGCTTTCACATTTATGATTTAACTGAGCAGACAGCCACATCCTGTTTTTTCGTCACAGTTAGATATTTTAAATCACTTGCTTCAGATTTAGTGAGGAAGGCAGAAAATAATTGAAGACTTTCGATTTTTTGTTCATTGCGACTTAGAGCACGAGACCTAAGCCTCGACTTCCGCGGCTTTGAACATCTCTTCATCCTATAAAGCCTCTGAAAAGAAAATTGCAAATCACAACACTACCGGCAAGAGGACAACAGTGTCTACTAGTAGTCTATGCCCCACCACCAACCCGCTTGAGATATGCTTCTCAGCCTTCTGTCTGGTACAACTTCACAGATGCCACAGGATCTTCGGCTGCATAAATCCCCCGCCCAGCAATAATGAAGTCGGCACCCCTCTCAATGGCTGACGTAGGAGTCTGATACTGCTGGCCCAATTTGTCACCCTTCGATGAGCGGTTGACGCCGGTGGTGAAGATCACAAAATCCTCATCCTCAGCTGCCACAGAGTCCGTCTCTACGCTTGTTAACGCACGCATAGCGACGAATCCAATAACAAAATCCTTATGCTTCCTCGCGATCTCAACAGATGATTTAGTATAATCGCCTGTAGCAAGGGAGCCTTTCGTGGTCATCTCAGCCAAGATGAGCAAAGCTCTGTCGCCTTTGTAAGGAAAGTCGCCTGCTTGTACAGTTTGTTCCATGGCCTCGACGATTCCCTCGCCAGCAAGAATGCTTGCATTGACGATGTGGGCCCAATCAGAAATACGCAAAGCTCCTCCATGATATTGCTGCTGCACAGTATGCCCGATATCGACAAACTTTCTATCTTCGAAGAATAAAAAGTTGTGTTTGGCAGAAAGGTGCTTCAAACCCTCAACGGTCGCATCACTGAAGTCGGATACAAGATCGATATGGGTTTTGAAGACCGCTATGTAAGGGCCCAGCTCTAATTTGTCTCAGCTTTAATGGAACGGACAGGTGGAAAGTTCCCAAGAAGACTTACGGTCTGCAAGCGATAAGAGATCCTTCGTATTGCGGATGTCGGCTGAGATTGTAATATTGCTCTTCTTGGCTTCGGCGATTTCAAACAGCTTCTTGACAAGCGGGTTACTGGACCTTGCAGCGCGTTCGGTGTACGAGAGTGATGATTTGGTAGCCATGGTCAGTCGAGTGCTCGTCGTTCCGGAGAGAGATATGTTGTTGGGAGGATGTTGTTTTTGAAGAAACACCAGAAAGGTCCAGGTAGCAGCTAAGGCTAGGTGGGAGTCGTGGGGCAGAGGCTCTTCGACCAGACACACTCTACACACTCTACACACTGCCAAGAGCGGGTAATCTATGTCTCGAGCTGTGTTGACCTATGATGGCAGCGCGGCTGCGACACTATGCAATGCCAATCAATTCTATGCATTGCCAATTATAGCTGAGCTCTGAAGATGTCAAGTGGGTGGACACATCGAGGCGTTAGTGCGTTGCTTTTGGCATAGGGGAGGGGTTCGCTCCGATATGTCTGCCCCATTCCCACCCTCTTCACATGGGCCGACCCGACGAGCCCATCCCGAGCCACAACTCCGTATTCGGGTATTATTGCTGAGAAAGGTTTTCTCAAATCAGCCCGAAGTCGAACGGAGGTGATTGTTGCTTTCTACATTGCAATCAGACCGTTTGTGCCTTTCTATAGTTGATCTTTGTTAATAACTTCGTTATGTTACGTCGCATCTAATTTGTTAGTATACTTCCTCATAACTACTCGCCTTATTGACAGTAGCATTGGTTAAATCCTTTCCCTCGGCGATTTTGGTGTCCCTGCTGTGAAATCAAAGTGATAATTACTCATTGAATCTCCTAGCAAAGCTCCATCAATTTGGTTTATCACGGTGGGCGCAACAGTTCTGGCTGGCCTTCACTTCTACAACCCTCCAAATGATGATGCCGATCCAGAGTTTCGTGTAACTTCATCGAACGGGACAGGCACCAAAAACTATGGCCATCAGAAAGAGCAGGTTATGATATCGGACATACGAGGGATGGAAGGTCGTTTTAACATAGACGAACACTCATTTGCTGCATTCAGAAGTCCTAACCTAAACTCGGTCGACCTCAGAAATGATGATACAATTATAAGGGATTACTATCCTGCGGTCGAGGAATTTATTCTTGAGCATATTCTTAGAGTGGAAAGTGTCTTTATTTTTGATCACTGCGTGCGAAAAGCCTTATCAGACAAATCACAACCGTCGCCTGTCCGGAAAGTGCATATCGACCAAAGCCCCCAGGCAGCGTTCATGCGGCTGGAAAGACATGTACCTAAACTGGTTGGAGGAGAGATACTCTCAGATCACCAGCGCTTTCGAATTCTCAACATCTGGCGACCAATTCATGGACACGTCCAAGATCACCTGTTGGAATTTGCAGACTCGAGATCTGTAGAAGACGAAGATCTTGTTAAGATTGCTCATATATATCATGACAGAGTTGGAGAGACGTTAGGAGTCAAGTTCAATCCGAGACAGAGATTTTGGTACTGGAGTGATATGGGGACTAATGAGGTGCTTGTCCTGCAGTGTTTTGACAGCGGAAAGCGCCCCGTCGACCAGCCTCCGTCGCGTTGCGCGCACGCATCATTTGATTTGCCAGGAAGCATCACAAGCCAGCGCAAAAGTATTGAAGTGAGGTGCATTGTAGTGGGGCTTAGTTCGGGTGGTATGGTTTCGGAGTGGCGCGTTCTCCTTGTGTCCCGTTGTCTAAAAAGTGCCGCCTTTTACTCCAATAAGATCCTGGTCTTATATGACATTCGTAGAAGTTGAAATATATATGTCAGGCTGTGCCTACATGATTGAACACAAGAGCCCATTTAATAAAATGTGCCTGCGTTTGCGAAAACACGTTTCCGTCAACGAACGCCCATCAATTCCTATAACCGATGTCTACCCCAGTCCCTCAACAGCGCGGAGCGAAACCAAAGTGGGAAGAATATTGGGAAACATATGGAAATGACCATCCAAAAGTGCTCGAATTTATCAATTCCTATCCCTCAGATAATCTAGATAATGCAGTTCTCGCGGAAATCATAAGCATCACTGGTGATGGTCAGTACCAGAGAGCGTATCTGTAGTGTCCAGCCTCACATTTTAACGAAGATCCTAGCTGAAAGGCGAACCTTTAAGACAATTTTCCGCGACGTTGGTAAATTGAAGGACTTTCTGGCTAGCATTGTCAGTCTACCCCTCACCATCGTATAGCTGCTCTAACTAAGTCAAAGCCCCAAGAGCCGCATGTTCGAACAATGTGGGTCTGTCAATAGCGATGTAGAAACACGACTTAAGTTTTTATAGAACGGTGCGCAGTTTGACGAGGAGCTTGATACGGCTCTTAGGAGCGAGATTTGAGATGGACTATGAGTTGTGGACTGCTCGATTCCAATCTAGCGATAGAGAGTATTTCGCTGGTCCCTTAAATGAACAAGGTTTGAGAATCCATCCCTTCTCTCGTTTTGTGAAATTCTAACGCCGTTGCATGCGCTCGTCACTTTTCCCATTTTAACCTCGCTGTGTGGACTTCTATCGAGCAACACTAGGTGACGGTCTAGGTGACGGTCCTTCCGCCACACCACAGCCATTTCTTCGGAACCGACGTATTAGCCACACTGTACGGTCAATGCGTCTGATTGATACAAATCCTCTCGGATCCTCAGATTCTCAGACGGGCCCACGAATGTACCTTATAAGACGAGTCAGCGGCCATCTTCGCAAAGACGGGCCCGTGTGGACCTTTCTGTTCTTCTGTGATCAGATCCCTACATTCGAAGAAAGTAATTATGTCTCCGACATCCCTGGACAATCCATGCCTTGCATACCGGACTGGATAGCAGGTTCATTGAACGTGCGGACGCCAGACGGCCATTACGAAAGATTGCTGGACGATGGTTTCGGCTTAGTCGTGAAAGTTTTGAGGGAGATCAAAAGCAGCTGGAAGCTTTTATTATGCGACTTTTGAAATGTTCTTGGAAGAAATTGTAAGATATGCTCTGGCTTCCTATTCGGTGTGAAATTCTAGCTGAGCTGATGTATGGCAACAGAGCGACAATTTTAACGATGAAGACTTTATAACAGCGACAAGCTTCCTCGGCAGGCGATTCCTACTGAATCTCGATTACTTCCAAAGACAGCTGCTTTACCAACAACGTTATATCAACTTTTTGACAAGTATGCCGGCGTATAAAGAAAACTCTATTGTACCAAGAGCGTTCTTAGAGGATCTTAAGCAAGAAGGGAATGCTCTTCTCGTTGTCGACAGTCGGCTAAAAGCATTGCGAGATCGCACAACTACTATTCTGAATACAGTGAAGCCACCTTTGCCACATCGATTGTCACGAAGAATGCTAATACTAGTATGAAGGTTATTAGCTTGAATAGCATCAGGCAAGCTCGAATCGCGGGTGATATGGCTCAGCTGCAGAGAGAAGATGCAGCGATGTCGTTTAGGCAAGGGGAGAGCTTGCGACGCTTGACTCTTTTGAACATGGTTTTCCTCCCTCCATCGCTAGTTGCTGTAAGATATCATCGCTCCCTACCTTAGCTAATTTACACTAATACGCATCTTTTGATCTGATAGTCGATCTATGGCATGAATACAAATGTGACAATGAACACCAAATTTTGGACATTCATAATCGCGGCGCTTATATCCATAATGCTCACCGGTTTGGCCATTTTAATAGAAGCAAAAAAAACACACCGCCGAAGAGAAGACATTGAAGCTGGCAAAACTCGTCAAAATCCCAAGGATGCAGGGTTCTTCAGAAATATATGGAATTGGTTAGGGACACATCATCTCGTCTATAACGAGAAAAGAATGTTCGATTACCCACCTATTAGGACAGGACAGATACACGATCATCAAGATCTTATTATCGCAAGCAAAAGGGTGGATGTGCAAACTACAACAGTGGTAGAGGATATAACTCGCCTAAGCGTACCAGAGCAAAGGCGGCGCATGGCCACATGAATTAATTTAAGGGATGGAAGATGTCGGTGGACTTTCGGCTAGCCGAGGATTTATAGGGCCAGCTCTCGGGGGGGGGAGGGGGGACTATTGGATCGATCCCATATAAAATATAAGGCGAGATACATCATCGCGCTACGAGCAGCCCTGCCATTGGCTTTTTTAGGCCCCCACTGACAAAACTTATGAACATAACCTCCGTAAAACAGCAACCAGCGCCAGCCGAAAACAGCAGCTCCGACACCACAATCTTAGGTAACATTATAATCTCGGGGTCTATCATCCCCGATGTCTTACTATGTCTCATAAACTGTTGGCCACGTCAGATGAAAACAATCCACAGCGGCTTCACCCGGAAAACATAGTATTTCTGTCTGTCTGATAAGTTAGAATTTCGGCTTAAAAATGTTCTAGCTACAGCTTGTCTCAAGCTGCAAGATCAGGGTTCAGTATTGGCCCATATTTCGCTCAGCGCAAGGGTGAGTTAAAACCAGTGATACAGGTCTCAGTGCAGCGCAGGGCCCAGCAGTTATGGATGGTCCTGCTACAGTCACTGCCAGCTCGTTGTCTTAGCCGTGATGAAGATATTGGTGATGTCTCGGGATTTCACCTGCAACGGAACGCCAGATCAACACGAAATTCCCTTATAATAACTCTCCACGGTGGATTGAAGCTGAGTATGCAGCCACTTGCTTCGTTACGAACTGAGTTTCAGATGTTTGGGCGTCCCCCCGAGGCCTAAACATACGATATGCAGGCCCATTAGACAGTGTAGTAATTTAATCGGTTTGTTTTATTCTATATGCTGCACTGTAAAGCCTCCTATGTGAGATTTCCTAGACCATCAGTAGGTTTCACAGCCGCAGTTTTCTCAGCTGACCTTCTAAAGACATGCAATAAAGGCCCGTGTAGTAGGGGTGCAGCTGAATTAAAGATTTGTTTTTTGAATTGCGATAATAGTGTAGCCCGCTAAACTCTTAAAGAAAGGTACCACTAATCAACCTCCGATCGCAGCTACTATTCCGGCCCTTTTATATACAGGCTAGTTTTACTTTGCAATGTAACAAGGGCGCCCATGTAACAAACATAGTTGATGAGACCATTCGAAATTACTTCTGAGACAATAACGGCTTGTGATAGATTTGGAAAGATCAGCTAAGAAAACTACGCTCGAGAGCAGCTGAAGGAACTGGATCGAGAAATGCTAAGACAACAATAACTGACTCTGTCTCAGGCCTCACAGCTCACATGCACATAGTAAGCTGAGGCGATACACAGCATATAACTAAACGAGTTCACTAGCTATAAATAATACCGGCATGATTCCCTTCATCAGAATCATCAGATGCTTACTCTTTAACAACATCTTTGAGTCTACCTTCGAAACAACACTTCCACTAAAAATGCTTTTTTCTAAAATTCTCCCACTTGCTGCCTTTGCTTCCTTAGCTACAGCTCAAGGTTATGTGGTAAGATTCCGCATAGCTTCTCATAGAAAAAATGAAGACGGCTAATAGTGATTTAATGCAGGCGAGATTTTCGAACGTTAATGGGGAGAAGTTCGACATCGAGAGCGAAGATGTTTGCACCAATTTTCAGAGATCACAGTAAGCCTACATCAATTAAAATATCTACATAACTCAATACTAACAAATAATAGGCCAATATATGATACTCTGAGTGTGGCTAATGGTCATCTATGCGACTTATTTGCGTGCGTCACGACTCCTATGCTGCAGACATTTGTAGTAACTTGCTAATATGGCCTAGTGATCGAGACTGCTATAATATAGTTGATACACTTTACGAGGGAGACAACGACATTCTTGAATTGGTGTTCAAGTCAGTCCGTTGCTCGTTCTCGTAAATGGCTATAATAAAGGAATTGTGCTGAGGCTACAGTGTCTACATGCCTAACCACAAGGATAGCGATACGAGTATTTGACGCGTGAAAGAGTAAAAGACGGCTCATGTTGGATAGTTTGACTAAATACAGACCCCGAAATTTTATCATTTGTCTGATAAGCTCTAGGTGCTAAAATAACTCTTAAAAGACGATATCAGTGCCAGATACGTAATTTATGGTACCTTGAAGCGCTTGGCCTAATATCCCTTTATCTACTTCCAAGCTCCCTCACTGCATTGTCGGCCATTTTAGTTACATTCTTAGGATCTGAACTCTTAGGAAGGGTGGTATCGTCTCCGTTCTGTTGATGTAAGATGTTGTTATTCATATCACCAGCACAGCTAGTTGCTGCCTAAAAGCCCCAGGCTGCTCCTAAAGGCCCAAGGTCGCAAAAATCTTGTTGTGGCCCATTCTGAATTGGACCCTCTCTATCCTCAACCCCCCCTACAAAAACTGTCCAAAGTAGGTATCCTACCTGATCCCCAACAGCCATGAAGAGCATTCTCGAAATTGTCCATGAGTGTGATAAGTAAATTCCCGCTCACGTCGCATCTCCCCATCGACTTAGGCTTACTAGTGCTTCCCGAATCTCAGTTTCCCGTACTACGAATCATGTCGTACCGATGCCTACAACAGAGAGCTAGAGTCGCTATGGCTTTTCTTCCTTCCTGACGATCCTCAACCTCACGGCTTTCTCCTGGACTCCATCGTTCAGCGCATGCCATGGACGCCCGACTTCCGCCTCGTTACGTCCCCATGTAAAGAAGTCCATCTGATTAAACAGGATCGCGAAGACTGGAAAGAAGCGTGTGAAAAAGCGATTGATGAGGTACTCGATCTCGCCCGTGAGAAGAAGATTTTTCCAGGACTTGGAAAGAAGCGCGATGAACAATTTCCAATTTTAGGTGCAAGTTTCGATATTGGTATTGAACGGTCTGCGAGCTCGCTATTCGGTATCGTGGGAAGAGGGGCACATATGACCGTTTACACACGTACGAGCTCGGGAATGAAGTTCTGGATCCCGCGAAGGAATGCGAAGAAATCTACCTGGCCGAACATGCTAGACAACACTGTTGCAGGAGGCGTAGCGCGGGGTGAGATGCCCTTTGAATGCCTTGTTCGTGAGGCCGATGAAGAGGCCGCTTTATCGGAGGAGCTTGTTCGACGAGACACGGTGGCTGCGGGAACTGTAACCTGGTTCAATATATCTGACGAGAAGGCTGGCGGAGAACTGGGGCTTATGAATCCAGGAGTGTTGTATGTATACGACCTAGAGGTAGGCGAGGATGTGGTTTTCAAGCCAGTCGACAACGACGTGCAGAGTTTTCACTTGCTTCGCGTTGACGAGGTAAAGGAGGCGATGAGGAATGGGGAGTTTAAGCCTAGCTGTGCAACAGTGATGATAGATTTCTTTATAAGACACGGCTTCATCACCGCAGAGAACGAAAAGGATTATACGGAGATTGTATCGAGGCTGCATCGAAAGCTGCCCTTCAAGACAAGTCCTGGGTTTTAGACGTCGTAGTTGAGGGACCAGGCAAACCTAGAATATTTATTTATTTTATAGACTCAGGGAGGAGGTGATAACTACAGTGAGGTGCAAAAGGTTTATCCATGGCCTGTGCACCAGCTCTCGCCACAGCGTAACTGCGCACCCATCACTATGAGCTCCCATATATGCGCGTACGTATTGAACCCAGGCTTTAGTACTCCGTTGCACTGTTGCAGTATTCCATTATTTTTGGGGTCCAATCCTCGATAGGTGTAGCGATAGACTCATAGTACTCCCCAAGTTTCTTCGCATCCCACTGGCTTGTTGCTACTGAAACATGGGCATTGGCGATGCCATAATTAACAGCATCATGTTCTATGGGCTTCTTCTGGAGCTTGTAGCCATTGATCCTTAAGAACATATCGGCTGCAATAAGCGCCGTCCTCTTATTTCCATCCTGGTATGCGTGGTTCTTCATAATCTTCTCAGCGAGGTTGGCCGCTAGTTGGAAGACGTTTTCCTCCTTCTGATAGTGCTTAATGTTCATCGGCGAGGCGATTGCTGAGTCCAGCATAGCAGGTTGGCTTGGTTGTGCTACAGCGATAGTCGAGGTGTGAAATTTCACAACTTGGACAGAAGTCAAGAAGCGGAAGGTCTTGCTTGCGACGGTTGCCATTCTAACGGAAGTGAGGCATTCGAGTTTGGCAGCTGCAGTACCCCTGAGGGTATGTGGATGGATTTATAAAACCCGATATAGCTAGTCCTTAACAAATATGTATAAATCGCAGTGTAAACTACCTTCAGTAAGTTTGGTTGGGTTAGCAGAGTTACTAATTGTTGGTGACTGAACAAGCCAGATTGATGCATTGGTAACTGGCGAGGCTGGTGGTTCGACCAGTTACACACCTACAGCGTATCAGTACCGCGCGCGTAACACAAGACATCTCATATGAGCTTTCTACGAGCATCCCAATTCGTCAAACATCCACAGATCTACTCTCACCATGTTCCGTATCCTACCTCGAGCACGAGTATTTACACGATCGTTCAGCAAAGCAGCCTTCCACCGCTCCCACCACAGCGCAACCGCGCGACTCGTCACCATGGGTCCCCAAGGAACGCCCATCACCCGCCAGATCGACGTCTGGCTCGGAGACCCAGGGAGTGCATATGTCATGTTTTACCCCAAGTTCAGCCAGGCTTTCCAAGAAGAGAGGACGTCGCAAGGCGATGGTTCCACTCCGCAAGATCCGGAGCTTCTCCCGCTAGAGTTCCACCACGATACGCAGCACTTCGCCCATAGTATGTATATGTACCGGTGGTCATTTCTCCGAGGGCTAAATAGTTGCTTCCTAGAATCGTCTCCTTACCCGAGACTTGAAATACCCCAGGATCTTGTTGGACGATCAGATACCCAGGGCAACAGCCCAGCGACTCTTCATCTCTGGGGCGTGACGCATGCGATTACTCTTGATGGGACGTCTGACTGTAGGTTTGATCACTAACTGCGATGTTTACCACATGCTAACAGCAGATAGCTGGATTCCAGCACAGCCCCCGGGAGTCATTCCAGGAGCTGCGGCCGGTATTGGACGAGCTTAAGGATAGGTAGAGTGTCTCAGGAGATGGTGATCCTTTATAAATTATGTATTTATATGTGACGATAGTCGGATTTTAGCAACTTAGCGCAATAAGGTTTTAGTTTTTAGAGTGGAATTCCACACATAGAACGTAGCTTCACACCGAAGCCGCATTGAAAATATAAGTGGGTTAACAATACCCAAAGCACGGTGAAGGGCCATTTGAAAGGACCCCAACGACACTCTAATCAAGACCGGAAGGTGCGAAAAAGGATGACGTATGATATAGAACCGCAAAGACGGCAAAAGATGAGTTTCTCTCTGCGTCTTGTTTGGGAAGGAAGCAACGAGAAGCGAGCGTAAGACCCAAAATACAAAAAAAACTCCAATAAACCCCCCCCCCCCCCCCCCCCCCCCCAAAAAAAAAGAACCTCAAAGTTCGACTCTTTTAAACCGACTCTTTTAAATCGCCCCTATCTATCCCCTGAAAGAAACCCAAAATATAAAAAAAATACAAAAGAACCAGGTTCTAAGTCATTGTAGGCAGCTACCTACAACGACTCAGAACCCGTAACCAAACCCCCAATGCCGCTGTGTGTCGGCGACCGGCTGGGGGGCCAGCCGGTCATCGAACACACAATGGCAAAGTGGGTTTCATATTATCTGGCGTAGCGGCTGAGAGCGCTACCACTCAGCCATTCCGCCAGACTTAGGAGGGGGAGGACATAAGTTGGGCTATATGGTTTGGTACCGCTTGGTTAGGGGGTCAGGTGACAGTTGACTAACAATAAAGGGGATGCTTGGGGAAGGAACAAAGAGAGTTCGTGGGAAGTATGGCAGCTAGAGGACTTGACGCGGGATAATGGCAGGTAAACAAAGGAAACGGACATATATTTAACAGAGGCATAACTTGCCATAATATATCCATGAACCACCATTGATATATGCGTTCTGAGTTAATACGTCGACCGGAAATCCTCTGGCAAAGACAGAAAGAGCGTATTTGCCTTGAATAATGGAAGCATACGAGCAAACACTTGTCTTATGAATAAGCACGCCATGCAAATAGAAGCTGTCCGACCTCCATGGCAGCCAGCAGCTACACAGCGAAGAATAAAGCTTCCAGGGACGCTGTGAGCCCAAGAATTGGAGGAGACACTTGTCTCACGAACACAGGTACTGACCCAGCCCGCCACAGCAGTGGAAGCTGTTCGACCCTGACAGTTAAACCAGCGGCTATGTGAACACAGCATCGACAATGAGTCTATAAAAAGAAACAAAACCCTACCAAGATCTTCCACCGACAGTCCAAGTTTGCAAATTCGAAAGTCGATATCAAGCTTAAGACCAAGCTTTGATCCTCCCTATAGCTGAAATAATCGAACCTTCGATTCGCATCACCCACCTACCGTGCAATTTATCCTCTCAGCCCCTGAAACAGATCTCAACTCACCTTCCACCGTCCTCCCGTCCACCCCGCAAACCACCGCACTCAGGCACAACAGACATCACCTCCAACCCCCCAAGTTTGTCCACCGGTGACTGTCACGCAAATCGACGACGTCGTAGCACGACCAACATGCTGCAAGGCTTATCGCAGCTCTCGAGGAACGTTGCGCGACATACGACCTCTGCCAAGGATGTTGCTCATGCACGCACTCTGCTCGCACATGTCCCTTTCGACCGCGGTGGGGCGGACTGCAAGGGACTATCGGATTATCGGATTATCTCGAGGCTAGTGGTCTTTGGGACGCCGGCGCGAATGGTCCGCTGTCAGGTTTCTGGGGGCGAGATTTTGGGCTCTTGAGAACTGGTGTGTGTGTATGATGAGGGTGGTTTGGAATTGGGGGAAGGCGATATGTTTGCTGTTTGGTGCCGGTGATTGGTGGGAGGGGGTGCAAAGTAGATTTGAATGAGGGTCGTGGATCGGATTCATGTCGCGGTGGGACGAAATCGGGGAATTCGTGGGGCTGTTTGTAAAGCACATCGGGTCCCGCAGCAGACTTGCAATATGTGCCCGAGTTGCGGCTGCACTCCTCTTGTGGTCGAGTCTGGGGTAAAGAGGAAGGTAGACCTCCATCGTTGGCATGTTGTGCCCCTGTGCCACCTACAACGCCATTCGTACATACGTACGAGCTATTCCAACAACCGTACGACGCTGCCGACGCGACGATCATCAAATATTTTGGGTCACGACTCGCGCACTTACCAATCTTTGTGGAAGAATACCGCCTCCCCACAAGCAGCATACCCCCAAGTTCTCACAGCGTCAGGACGCCTTAAGAGCATCACAGCACCGAAACTCATTTCCCCGCACCCAAAATCCACACCTGTCACCACAAACGCAAATCGCTCAGATCTCGAACTCGCCCTCTCTCCAAACCAAACATCCACTCCCTAGCGCTCTCCAACGCAGAACATAAACGCCACGCCCAACCAGACAGGCCTGGAAGCGGCAGGCCCAACGCATGGCATGCGACCGCGGCTGGTACGACATTCCTGAACGGCACAGGGGCCCCGTCAACTGCGCGGCACACCCCCTCGACCGAAAATGCGCGATATCCCAGTTCTCGACCCCCATCTGCGTCCCATGGAAGCACAAAAGTGACAGCTCGCACGCATGTAAGGGGTTTCGATACCCTCGTGTTGCCCTTTTCCTTCCCCTTTTTCTCGTGCTGGCTATAGCGCCATATCCAGTAAGGAAGTGCCAGTCCCGCCGGGAGAAGTCCGAGTGGGCCATTATTGGATCGCATACCCACTGTTCTGGACGGGACGGGCGAGGTCGCCCGCAGGTAGACCGAGGGGATTGGTGGGTGCACAGGGGGGCATGTCCACTATGCTTGACCATGCTTGACGTCTTCACCACCCATGCTGGACTGAACCTACGGCGCCATTGCGAGGGGTAGACCAGAGTGTCGGTGGCGAATGGAAGGTGCCGTTTAGTGAAAGAGTGGTAGAGTATGGAGGTACTGTGGTGAAAGGGTGGTAGAGTACGTACGCCGGTGCGGAGTAATGGTGGACAAGTGGACTTTATCCCCAACCTCTTTGGAATCTTGTTTTGGCGGCGACGCTGGACGCTGGTCAAGCAATTGAAGTTGCGCGCCGGCGTACGTCGATGGCCTCGCAGTAACTGCTTGCATCATATCGATCTCATCGTTTATGAAGACGATTGATGCACAATTGCCATTTTGGGGCAAGGAGAAACCCTGCGTTGTGGGGGTGGTGGACTAGAACATCCGACGATGCTGGGTCTTGCTGGGTCTTGCTGGGTCTTGCTAGCCGCTAAAGGACGAGATTGGCAGTTGGGGGACCGCAAACAGCGCGGGAAGGGCGATTGCGATGTACCGAGATAGGTATCTCCAGAACCACATTCACGTATTGCCCAGATTAAGTATCTCAGACGCCCGAGTCTGTTTTGTTGCTTTCCATCCCCATTAATCCGTCCCTTTCATCTCGTTACTGATATAGAGATCTATTGTAATCTATTGTAATCTATTGTACTATTGTAATGGGAATAATAGGCCATTGCGCGTATTCCAATATCAAATTGAGCGATATTGGTGGTCCTGGGGGTTTCGTAGTTAGGCCGGGTGGTATCAGAGACAGTACACACTCCGCGTAATCTGCCAGCATTGTATTGGGGGTGACCTCCCACTCCCTCCCACTCCTCCCTCCCACTCCTACCACGCCTCCCACCACGCCTCCCACCAAGCACCCAATATTGACTCTCAGGGTGAAACCAAGAAACCCACTCGCTCCCTTATCCTTTTCACTCCCTCACCCCCAACACTCTTCACCTTCAAGATCCAAGAACCAGAAATATATTTACAGCCTCTGTCCACTACTTTGTTGTCTGTGGAATCTGTGGAAATATTTCAATTGGTTCGTGTCTCGATCTATACCTTGGGCCTGCAACGGAAAGATACAGAGAGAGCGCCGAGTAGGGTGGGACAGTTGCTACACTATCACGACATCATCCGATTGTCTCTCTGCGCTACCACGGCCCTTCGATTACGATATCAGCCGATTTCTACACGATCACACCCTCCTCCATCGAAAGGTTATCACTCCATCGAAACGTTATCAGTCGACAGCTCCCCCTTCAATACCCCCAATCGACCCGCAAGACATCAATACACCTCCCACCTCCAACCACCACACCCTCCCTCAACCTCCCACACTCCAACACACAATGTCTTCCAACTCCAACCTCCCCATCGGGCTCTCCATCCCCTCTCGCCCCCAACAACCCCTCGACACAATCGAAGACGTCGACTCGGTCCTCACCCTCACCCCAACGCGCACCCACAACTCCTCCCCCCTCTCCCCCTTCTACGACCACCACTCCCCCGCCCCCCTCTCCCAACAACCCACAAAAGCAGACTCCAAATCCCACCTCAGCACCTACGAATCCGATCTCGAGGCCGGCCTGTCCGAGACCAAGACCTGCGGCGGCACCAGCGGGCTCGCGCTCGCGCAAAAGAAGACCTCGGGCACAAACCAGGAGTGCACGGTATGGCCGGGCCAGAAGGCGCTTAAGGAGGCGAAGCTGGCTGAGAAGCGGAGGACGGAGTGCTGGAACCCGATGAGGGGCTTGGAGGCGCGCACGAAGTTCTGGGCTAAGATCGCGATTGGGGCGGTGATTGTGGGGTTGGCGGTTGGTGTTGGGTTGGGGATCACCAAGGCGGTGCATGGCGGTGTTTGGCATGAGGATTCGTGAGAGTGGTGAGTTGTATTCGTTCTGTTGTTGCTGGCGCCATGCTGACTTGTTGTCCCTAGTTGATGTCTTCTCTCCCACTGCCGGCGTCGACCTTCACCCCCGGTATCATCTGTGAACAACTCGCAGACTTCGTTGTATATATTGTTTGACCTTCTCGGAGTTACCATCGCACGGCGTTGTCACATATTTCTTAATTGCGCCTCTGCCGTCTGTCGCTCGCGTCTTGTCGATTCCAGCGTCCACAACTCGGATCCTGATTCGATTCGCCGTCTTCGTCCTCGACAACCAGCTTCTCCGACTCTTGTCCATATAACCCTCTACACTATTCATCCCGCCATCTCTTGTCTTGTCACATACCCTTTGCCTTTCTGTTGGATCGTCGTATACCCGCCGTCACACAACTGCATCGCTGGGAGGAGAGAACAAAGGAAACGCGGATAATAAACTTTTCTTTTCTTGAAAGCTTGAGGGATGGAGATGGAAAGGACGCCGACAGACAGGCTTCTGCTAGGCTACTTACTGAGGTGCTGGATAATGAATGAAATGAATCAGAAACCCTCATACTGCCTCATCCTTACCGTGACATTCTGTGTCTTTGTCGTCAGTTGTTCGTGCAAGTAGGTCCTCGTCCCCCATGCCTTCTCAAGCGGCGCGATGGACTTCCTCATCGTCGATGAACGGCAAGAGTCGTCAATAGATGGCACCGTAGATATCACCATCAGTGAGATCAAGCAACTGACGTTGGAGGGGCGCATCCATCCTATATATTGCTCAACACCCCTCTGACAAATCAAGTAAGCCCTATTGTCGATCTCGGATGCCTCGGACTTTGTTTGGCACCTTTCACAAATACATATGCATGACACATCAAGCTGTCTCCACCTCACAAAAAAACATGCATATGTATGGTTCAGTTCAGTTTAACGTCTTTAATGTGTGCAGTTAATGTTCCAGTCTGTCCCTGTTATGATATGGGGTTACTTATTAGATTGTGATTGAGACAGCTTTTCGGGATTGGGCGATCGGTGAGCATCGAGATCGGTGATATATCAAACACGTGACTTGACACTTTGGATAACCAAACACGTGAGTTGGCACTTGAAATGGTTGGATAGACAAGCACGTGATGAAATTTGCTTTGGGGGTTGTGAGGGTTAAAGATAGACGGAATGATGGGGTAAGTTAGAGTGGAGAGGAAGATAAGAGGGGGACAAAGATAGAGGAGAGATACGCGGCTGGGAAACTAGAATATGCCAGTGCATTTGAGTCACTTTCACCAGCAAGGCTACCCCAGCAGCCGCTATCATGATTTATAAGAGCTTCTCTTTCCACATATATATAAACTCCCAACATCAATCGCACAAATTACGAAAAGATCCGCAGTATATTAGCTACAGTACTATACGAAGATTATGTAGACGCATAAATCGCAGCAACGCTAGGTTTACAACAGATAGCGATAATCGGGGCTCAGATCCTAAGAAAAAAAGGTTAGCATCGGCACAAGACAAGCAAACATGCGCGTCCACCCGCTCCAACCACGTCCACTTGACGCCGTGATCGGAACAACCAGACGACACACGCCGACTCAATGGGAAAGAGAAAGAAGAAGAAACTCACCCCCAGCTCCGCCTTCTGATCCTCCGTCAACCCCGACTCCCCCGCCGCCTTGTCCCTCTTGCGGTTCTCATACACGACCGCGACGGCGTACGCACAGCACGCCGCGGCGCTGAGGCAGATGAAGCCGATGCAGATACTATACCCATTGCGATAGTGGTTCTTCTTATCGGAGTCGAGGAAGCTGTACGTCGCGATGATGCCGCCGATGTTACCAAAGCCAACCTGCCATGCTGTGCCGACGGCGCGCCGATGATGGCCGCCGAGATTCATGTTGAACCAGCATACGATGACGGGCATGGCGGAGTAGGTGCCCATGGCGATCAGGAAGAGCGCGCTGTACTGCGCCATGACGTTGTTGTGGATGTGAAATAGCATGGCGAAGCCGACCATCGAGACGCACATTGGCAGCAGGCAGAAGGCGAAGCGGTGGCCGGTGCGGTCACTGAACCAGGCTACGATCATGGAAAACCCGAATGCAGCAGCCCACGGCGGGACGGAGCGCAGCTGCGTCTGGATGGGGCTGTAGTGCAAGCTGGAGATAATGGCGGGCGCGAAGAAGGCATATGAGTAGGCTGGGACGATCAGCCCGAAGTACATGATACCGCCGAGGTAGATCTTGTAGTCCTTGAAGACGCGCCCGACATCGCGGAGGGTGATGCTGCGCTCAGCCGCCGAGCGGCCCTGGTCGACGCGCAGACGGCCGATAACGTACGCGCGCTCGTCTTCGGTAAGCCACTTTGCGTTCTCTGGGAAGGAGGGAAGCATGAAGAAGAACATGATGGCGACGACGCAGGTCAGCACGCCTTCGAGGATGAAGATCCAGCGCCACCCGCGGTAGCCCTTCATCATGTCCATCTTGCCGATGGCGGAGGCGAGCAGGCCGGCGAAGCCACCGGCGAGGGTGGTCGACGAGAAGAAGAAGGAGTAGCGGCGTTGCGCTTCGGTGCGCTTGTACCACAGGCCGATGAGGAAGAAGCAACCCGGGAACATGCCTGCTTCCATCATGCCGAGGAAGAAGCGCGTAGCCAGGAGTCCGGAGTAGTTTTGTACAAGGCCCTGGCAAATGGAGACTAAGCCGAAGGTGAACATACACCCCGACAGCCAGACATGCGGGCGCAGTTTCTTGAGCAGGATGTTGGCCGGGATCTCAAAGAAGATGTATGGCACGAAGAAGATTGTGAGGGCCGTATTGTATCGGACGCTCGATGTGCCGGTCTCATCGGCGAGGTGGAGGTCTTCGACCAGGCCGAAGGATTTCGCATTGGCGATGTTGACTCTGTCGAGGAAGGCCAGGAGGTATAGCACGCAGAGACACGGAATGACCCTCATGTCGACCCTGCGCATCAGGGCCGCCTCGGTCGTATGCGGCGGGCACACGGCGGGCGCGTTGTCGTCGACGACATCGTTGCCCTGCGCATCTTTGTTGGCATAGAACGTCTTCTCGCCCGGAACTCCAGCATCGTCAATTACTGACGAAATCGGGGAGTTGGTCTCTGCGGGCGCTGCGGCCTCTACAAAATATGTCAGTGGTCATCGCATCAAAGGCGTCGGCTTAATGAGCCGATCGCCGGATGGGAGCGGGTTACTAACTCTTATCGCCGAAGCCGAACATCTTGACGGAACACAATTCAGAATGACCGAACTTTTCCCTCAAAAGGCGCAAAACTCTTCAATCCTTTCGTATATACACAAGGAAGAGAAAAGAAAAGTAGCAAAGCTGACCCTATGCAGCAGAAGGATGATGCGCAGGCAGGCGCTCGCGAAAAAGCAGCAGGATCTGCAAAAGCCCTACTGGCCGATCCGCGTCCGAGTTAAGTAGGTCCCCTTCACCACCATGACACACGACGCGGGGCAGCACACCGAACATCGCATGCGCCTTTGCCCCAAGTCCGCAGCGCGCCACAATTACAAAGCCGACCGGCGCGGAGGCTCCATGGATGGTGGGACGATGGAAAGGATCGCCCGCCCAATCCGCGCCTGCCGACTCGGCCTAGCCGGTGCGGTTGTCGGTAGTGGTGGGGAACGGGTTTTTCGGGGTTGGATGATTGGGGCGAGGGTGAGCCCAGAATGCGGGGAGGAAATGAGATTAGGTGAGATGTACGAGGGCTGACTGGCTGTTTAGTGAGGTAAGATGCCTTCATGGTCTCCTCCACACTTTCTGTTCTGCGTGATCTGAGAATTTTAGCCCCTGACGGGTGGTCTTGGCTCCTGCTCTTTTCTCCACGTCGTTACCCCAATAACGTGGAATTGGATCCGCACTTCGTCGTACCGCGGCCTGACGCGTTTCCAACGTGCATGAGTGGACAGTGCATCAATAATACTGGCACGATCGGTCACGAGTCCTACTACTTCAGTACGATGATGGCTTCTAGCTCGTTGCCTAGTACGTGGATTTTTGGGGTCTAGGGGAGCTAGAAATGGGGAAGTTGAATGATCTTGACAAACTCCTTCATTTCCCATGGGGCCATCTACTGACAGCTACTACCGAGGCTACCACGCCGTCACACCGTCATCTCCTTGCGAGCGCCTCATCTCGGTGCTTGTTTGGAGGCGCGACGCCACCCGATTAATCTGGAAGGTGCAGTGCCGGGTGACGGGAGAATTTGCCGTCGGTGGCTGATTACGTACTGAGTGCGGTGGATTGCCGTTGCTTTCGTTACTTGTAATATATGGGCTGACAGTTGAGATGGATCTTATTACTCGGCTTACTGCAGCGACTGTAATCACACCGAACAAGGCAAAAGGACATTAATTTGAGCCCCGAGGTATAAAATACCGACCGTTCGAGACTTTGTCTCCAAGTATCTAATCGCGCACCTGGCGTCTCCCGACGGCCGTACATCCCTCCCGTCGTCAGATAAGCTCGCGAGATTCAGATCTGGCGATAATGCGGGGTCAGGCTGCGGCATTTTTGGAGAAGCTGACCTCTTCTGAACGAAACGAAACGACCCCACTAACAATCCGTAAAATATGTAAACCTTTAAATAGATCGTTCAATTCTCATTTATTGCTATTTGCTACTTCTATCGCGTGATGATAATACTAATGATTCCTCACCAAGTATTCAAAAAAAACTCGTAAAAGACGTGGGAGCCGCTGGTAGGATGGCAGCAACCCCAAGTGACCCGTGTACATTCGTCGGCGTCGTCGCGGAAATCCAAAACTCCTCGCTGCCAAGGTAGGTGGGTGGTGGGGGATATCTAATCGTCAAGGTGGATCTTGACATTCTTATCCGCAGCCGGGATAACCTCATCCTCCTTCTCCCCCTTCAGCGTCGGCAGCTCCAGGATAGCCTCCCTAATAATCCCCAGCGCCTTCTGAATATCCTCCTCGGAAATCACCAACGGCGGCGCAAAGCGAATGATATTCTCATGCGTCGGCTTCGCCAACAACCCCTTACTCTTCATCAACATGCACAGATCCCACGCCGTGTGTCCACCCGTATGCGCCTCATCGATGATAATCGCATTCAGCAGTCCCTTCCCCCTAACCAACTTCACCATCGGCGAATCAATCTCCCTCAACCCCTTCCTCAGCACCTCGCCCAGCTTCTCCGCTCGCGCAGTCAGCCCCTCCTCCTCCATCACCTCAAGCGCCCGCATCGACACCGCGCACCCCAGCGGGTTCCCGCCGTACGTCGACCCGTGCGTACCGGGCTCGACAGTCAACATGATCTCTGCGCGCCCCAGCACGCACGCGACGGGGTACATACCCCCCGATAGCGCCTTGCCCAGCGTCACCATGTCAGGCGTGATGTTCGACCACTCGCTGCACAGCATGCGCCCCGTGCGTCCGATGCCCGTCTGGATCTCGTCGATGATGAGGAGGACATTGTGCTGCTTGCACAGCGCGTGCACGCGGGTCAGGTAATCATCATCTGGGACGACAACACCGGCCTCGCCCTGGATGGGCTCGAGCAGGATGGCGGCGGTTTCCTTGCCGTGCACGGCGAGCAGCTCCTCGATGTCCGAGACGTTATTGTAGCGGATCTGCTTGCCGGTTGTGGGGTTCACGGCGCCGATGTTGGGCACGTACGGGCCGTAGTTTGTGCGCGAGTCGGGGTCGGTGGAGAGGGTGATGGCGCCCAGCGTGCGGCCGTGGAAGTTGTCGGCTGCGGCAAAGATGAGGGCCTTGTCTTGTGGGATGCCCTTGGACTTATAGCCCCACTTTCTCGCGATCTTGAGCGCGGTCTCAACTGCCTCTGCGCCGGTGTTGACGGGCAGCACCATGTCGTAGCCGAACACGTCCTTCATCTTCTCCGCCCATTTGGGGAAGACGTCGTTGTAGAAGGCGCGCGAGGTGAGGGTGAGGCGCTGGGCCTGGTCGCAGAGAGCCTTGACCAGCTCGGGGTGGCAGTGGCCCTGGTTCACAGCACTGTATGCTGACAGGAAGTCCAGGTAGTGCTTTCCCTCTGGGTCCCAGACGTCTGATCCACTTGCGCGGGCAAAGACGATGGGGAGCGGGTGGTAGTTGTGTGCAGCGTACTTGCCCTCTGCCTCGATGGCGGCGGCACTGGATGTGGCATGGTATTGGCCCGTCACCTTCGCAGCGGCCTGGCCTTTACCAGCAACTCCATCTGCATGTGGTGCCATACTGGATATTGGTTGGGGGTAGTGTGTATGTGTGTGTGTATTGGGGTATTTGAGTATTAAAGTGTTCACGTTGAGTGTCCTATCGAACGATATTCACTAGAGAAGCAGTCTTTTTGGGGTAATAATGAAGGGGGAAGTGGGATGAGGAGGGGGGGGAGGGAGCCAACATATATAGTCAGACAAAGCTCCCGGAATGTAAAACAATGGTAATGGAAATACTAAGCATGACCGCAATGACCCCGAAGACCCCGCGCCTTCAGCGGCATCGTACGGGGGGGATTGGAACATTGTGGGCGTGACCGGACGCAAGTTTTTGATTGTGTTGGTGAAAATCGTTCAGACTTGCCTATAGGGAATTATCATCGTGTGTAACTGCACATAGGGGAAATGGCGCCTGGCGTGGTGGATGTGGTGGGATGGCTGGGTGGATGTCGATGACGAGAGCCCACACAGTTTACACGGCTATCTGCGGACTAGGGGAGAGGCGATTGGCTGGAGCGGAGGGGGAGTCGGGGGAGTGTTGGAATGACTAAGAATGGGGTTTGATTGGCTAGAAAGGAGGTGGAAGGGGGGTTTGGATTGTGCTTATGTAAGGTAAATGGGACAGTATGAGGCGTTGATTGGCTAGAGGGGGATTTGGAGGTTTGGAGTGTGAGGCGATAAGATACACTGATTAGCTAGAGACGATTAGAATCTGCCAAGGCTCGAGAGCCATGGCACGTGATATTAGAATCCACCATAACCTAGCGCCATAACCAATCAGTCACATGACTATCAAACTTATAGTCACGTGCATACAAACAAAACCAATATTACACGCTGATTCGCTATGCTAATTAAAGACAAAAAGAAGCTTTGATTGGCTTACTAACCCTTACCAGCTCTCCACAATTACACCTCTCTCCTCTCTAAACCCCCACGAAGCCCACGTGCTCTCTCCACTGTCTGAGATCCCTAAAAAGGAAATCATGAATTGAAAAATACTATCCCTTCCTTCCCTCTCTGTATATTTACTGTATTTTCTGTATCCTCCGCAGATATGAGCACTTCTGCGAAACCCTCGCCCGTGCCTGCTGCTGCAGAGGCTGCTGTCCCTCATCGAGATGACGATGTGCGCCGCAAGTTGGCCATACGAAAGGCATACCACACGGCCTACTATGAGTACCAGCGCAGAGACATGATGTACCTCCTCGTCATCCTGCGCTTCGTAAATGCCATCACCATTCGCACCTTCTTCCAGCCAGACGAGTACTTCCAATCTCTCGAGCCAGCGTGGGAGATGGCTTTCGGCGCGTCCAGCGGTGCATGGATTACCTGGGTGGGTATCTCGCCCCCTAACTCCCCCTAACTATGGCTAAGATATGTAGGAATGGCACCACCAGCTTCGATCATCTCTGCACCCCGCCATTTTCGCCTTGCTCTACTTTGTAGTTGACCGCGCCATGGGCGTGATGAGCATGTACCCGCAATTTAAAGCCATTATCTTGGCGTACCTCCCGAGAGTGTTCCAGGGCCTTGTTGCCGCGGTAGGGGACTACTACACGTGGCAGCTGGCTGAGAAGGTCTATGGGCAAGGGAGCAATGCGGCCTTTACTACGGTATGTTCTTTCGGCCCTTTTGGGGATATGCGTCACGAGACACAAGCTAACAATCATGTAGCTACTCATCACCTCTTTGAGCCCATGGCAGTGGTTCTGCTCTACCAGGACGCTCTCCAATTCTCTGGAGACAGTCTTGACCATCGTTGCCCTCTACTATTGGCCTTGGGCCCTATATGGTGACAGCAGCGCCCCAAAGAAGACGTCTCCAGATGCAGCTGAGGCCGACAAGGCCACTACTAGCTCGCAGGAGTCTCAGATCTTCAAGACAAATGCGGATGTCAACAGGTAGGATGAGACCGTCAAATTACGAGGATATAGCTAACGTCTCAGCCTTCGTATTTGCCTGTTTTTGGCAGCCATTGCCTGTCTTCTCAGGCCTACGAACCTATTCATTTGGGCCTCAATAGTGACGGTATCTGTCAGCCGGCTGGGTCTTACTGGGACCTCACCCGCCAAAGTTTCCGATTTCCTAATCATACTACGAGAAGCTGTGATTTGCGGGTAAGTCATCACTTCCAACCCTCACTGAGAATACACGTTAACTCTTACAGCGCACTCGCCCTCTCCATCTCTGCTGCCTCGGACTACTACTATTTCGGCGTATGGACATTCCCACCTTACCAGTGGCTCTACTTCAACATCACTAAGTCCCTAGCTGTCTTCTACGGCACAAACCGCTGGGATTACTACGTCACCGAGGGCCTACCCCTGCTTCTCACCACTTGCGTGCCATTCACCCTCATCGCCTTCTTCTCCTCTACATCCATCGGAACTGAAGGGGCGTTTGTCAGCAACGTCCGCTTCCAATTCACCTTTACCGCCCTTACCACCATCGCCACGCTCTCTCTAATCTCCCACAAAGAAGTCCGCTTCATCTACCCCCTCCTCCCCCTCCTCCACAT
>JPKC01001333.1:0-11403 GCA_000750925.1 Pseudogymnoascus sp. VKM F-4518 (FW-2643) | reverse complement strand
GAGTGCGAGAAGGGGGGGGAGGGAGAGGGGAGGAGGCCTTGCGAGGCGGAGGTGTCTTTGGATGACATGGTTGAGGTGCGCGCCGGATGGGCCGGGGTAGGCGGGTTGGTGTTTGGATGGCAGAGGGTGGTCTTGTATGTGTGTTCGGTGGTATTATAAGATCATTGAAGAGGTCGTCGCTCTTTTTTTTCTTTCGTCTCGATTCGAGTGCCAGCGTTGGTCGGACACAGGAGCAATGTGGGGTTTCGACAATTTTCGAGTACGGGGCTGCGAGAGCGAAACTAGGTTGATGCGCCTAGCGGCTAAGAAAGGGGATCGTGAGGGACCGTGAAGGTCAAATCTGATTAGGGATGCATGTCTTGAATATGTGTCTGTGATTGGCGTTCTGTGTGTGTCGTGTTCATTCCACTCGTGCTGATGTGGAAGTGGAAGGGAGAGGCTGACAGAATTCCCGCGCCTGTTGCATTGGTGCTGAGGCCGCTGAGGCTGACATGAGACGTCATGGATCCCTTCGCGCCAAATGCATCGGGAGCAATGATATCCCGTGGACCGTTCATGTAGTCCGTAGGGAACGGTCGGTCAGCCCACGCACGTCTCTTGGCTGGCGTGCTTCTTTCTATTGATATCACTTATCGCCGGACTTAAATAAAGTACGTGTAGCACTGTTAGTATATAATGGTCCCTCTTCAGCGATTTTGAGTCCATAGCATAGGAGTACTAGAATCCCACCGTATGTTCTATTTAGAGGACTAGTATTACAGTTTCAAGCCTTCCCCAGACCAGCTGTCATATAATAATAATAATAATAATGCCTATGTTGAAACTGTATCCTTTGTTCTATTTGTCCTTTGTCCCCTTTGTCCCCTCTGTTCATCGTACAACAGCAGATACGTGGGGTTTCTGGGGTGGTGCAGAACGTGCAGGTACAGAGCGTGAGAGAGTACCTGGTGTCTGCGGCTAAAATGGCGCTACGGAGATGTATACTCCCACTCCACTCTACTACTGGTGAGCTGAGTCCATCCCATCTGAGATCACCCCCATCCCCAAACCCCCCAATCCCAATATCGATCCGCAAGGCTCTCTTTGTCCCACTTCCCTACGCCTCACCCACCTTCTTACCCACGATAAACAACCCCCACCAACCTCTTCTTTTCCAGATCGCATTCGATCTGTCTTTGATTTCGCATTCGTGCATCCGCGACTGCTCGTCGCTCTTTCTCAACCTCACTCGGGGCTTCCATCCTAATCCCCGAGCCTCCTGCGACTGGTCGTAGCTCAGCTCATCCCAGCCCAGCATCGTCCGCCCCCCCCCCTCGGCCATCCCGCTGACCCGTCTATCTATATCGCCTACCAACAGTCCATGTCGACAATGTGACGAGATATCTGGCGTCTTCATTATAGTGTCACCGCTACAGCCGTCGCGTCACGGAGCTGTCATCACAGGCCTATTGTCTTTTGTACTTGGCTCCTTCTCCGGGTAACGATCGTCGTCACTTCCAACACCCTCCACGCAGCTACCCACCCGGGCATCGTGAACCTCTCCCTTGGTTGGCACCATCTCTTTTCGCAACTTGCCTCTCGCCCAGAGGCCGTTCCGGCCCCGTTAATACTCACCGCCTCCTCGTTTTAATATCCAGCTTCAAGACGGACCCGGCAACATGGTGTCCGAAGAGACCTACGAACTCTGCCTCCCCATCCTCCGGGACTCAACCATCGAAGACGAAGACAAGACAGATAAGCTCGAGGAGCTTCTAAAGAAAGAGACGAGCCTCACTGGCAGCAGCCTAGAAAATGCGATCCTAGATATCCTTTGGCGCCACCGCGAGAGCTCAACAAATACTTCTTCCCCTCCTTTAATGCGCCATACAGTCCTACGACGAGCATCACCCGCTTCATGGCAAATACCCCGGGCAAATGGACCCTCCGCGAACTCCTCACCCCGTCTCGGGGTCAGCCCTCTGGTGCCCCCGGGATTCGTGCCCGCGTCCTTCAACCGAAACAAAGCATCGAGCATCAACTCACCCTTCACCTCTCCTCGCCCATCTCCGAGGCTGAACTTCTCCAGCCCTGTCATACCTCATAGTCCTAGCCTCAATGCATACGAGTTCCCGACAGATACGGGCCCCACACAAGATATATATGGTGACCTTGGGAGCGATAATGTGGATTGGATTGTCAATGATGATGCTGCCGCCGCTGCATCCTCAAATGCAAACGGTGGCCATAGCGGTCTCAATGCTGCTGCGGCCGAGTTTGTACAGCCTCCCCAGCAGACAGATATGAGCCCTATGGATATGCTTCGCTCAGTTCTTGGCCCAACCAAGTCGGACGAAGAGCTGAAAGTAGCGTTGGCAATGCATGGCTACGATCTCAGCGCAGCGATCGCTGCACTCATGGAGGGACAACCTACCGATGGTGTTACCCAGCAGAACCAGGCGAATGAAATCAAAGCAATCTTGATCGGCAAATCTATGACACCAGACCTCGCGAGACCGGTCACTCCTGCAGGCCAGCAGCGAAACGGTGTTGTCTGTAGGTTCTGGCTGTCGACTGGGTCGTGCCTCCGCGCGGATTGTCGGTTTAGCCACGACCTGAGTAACCATATCTGCAAGTAAGTTAGCCCTTGAAAATGCCCTGGTTTTAATACTGACACACTGAAGATACTGGGTGATGGGCAGCTGCCTTGCTGGCGACACATGCATATTTTCCCATGACCCATCCCATTTTATGAACCGCCTAGCCCTCGATGGCAGTTGCACACCACCGCTGCAGAATGCGCAGCCAAACATACAATTTCAGGACCCTAATAGCTTTCCATCGCTTCAACCTCCAACGCCAGACCAGTGGGGAAACTCTTATCAAACAGCAGCTTTTAACTACCCAAATATGAGCTTTACACCCCCTACTGGTTTCAAGGCACTTCAAGGCTATGCAAGTGATGGTTCGAATAATAATAGATCAAGACCAACAAGCCGAGCTAGAGATGCCCCAGCAGCACCAGCTCTAGACGACAACGAAGCTTTCCCCTCCCTAGGCGCAGTCGCCACAAGAGGAGGCAAAAAGCACCACGGCAAGCGAAGCAACCACGCCAAAGAGCCACCCGTCCCAAGCTCCCTAGCCGAGGTGGTAAAGATGTCGCCCTCGCCTGGCCCCGGCGCATTGCGCCAGGAAATCAAGAAGCTCGGCCGCAACGGCAGCTCCTCCAGCTTGCGCAACGGCGAGAACAGTGCCACGGCCCAGGCGATCCCGAGCCCGCAACATGTGCCATGGCTCGAGACGGGTGAGAAGGCGAATAAGGCGTACCTCAAGGCCAGGTCGGATGCTATTAAGCACGGTGGCTTGAGGAATAAGTTTTTGCAGAGGTAAGCCGCCCCCCGGTGACGATATGGAATCAGTTTTGGGGATTTTGGGATTTGATACTAACACCCCCAACAGTGCCGCACAAGCATGGAACCGCAACGACGCCCGCGCCGCCAAAGCCCTCAGCCTGCGCGGCCAATCCGAAAACGACCTCATGCGCAAAGCGCACCGCGAAGCCGCGCGGGAGCTCTACGAATCCCGCAACAAGCCGTCTGCCACCTCCTCCACCGCAGAGGTGTACGTCGACCTGCACGGCCTGCACCCTGAAGAAGCGGTTGATTACTTGGAGAAGGTCCTCGTTGAGCATGCCGCGAGCGCGAGACCCGTGTATGCTATCACCGGTACTGGGCACCATTCAAAGAATGGGAAGGATAAGGTTGGGAAGGCGATCCGCGGGTTTTTAGGTGAGTGGAGGTATGCGTATAGAGAGTTTTCGGTGCCGGGGGATCGGAATAATGTGGGGGGCATACTGGGGATTGATGCGAGGAGCTTTGAGAGGAGGGAGGGTGCTGGTGTTGGTGTTGGAGGTGTTAGTGGTGTGACCGGGCAGGGGGAGGGGGAGGGGCCGAAGGTGGTGGAGAAGGAGAAGATTACGGCAGCGGCGGTGCAGGCTGCGGTGCAGCAGAAGCCGGAGGATCTGCTGGCGCAGGGTCATGAGATTGGGGATGGGAAGGTGAGGATGTTGGTTAGGGAGCCTCCGAAGGGGCCGGCTGCTAGTAGGGCCCGTTGAGGGACCCGGTGATTTGGGGGGAGGGTGAAGAAGAATCAAATCAGTTAAAACTTATGTGTGTCAGAGATAGGGGGGAGTGTGTGTGTGTGTGTGTGTGGTTATTTTGACGTGACATGTTTTTATGTGCTTGGTTTGGTTCTGTGTTGTTGTGGGTGGATGAGAGGGTGTGTGATGAAACTTTTTATGTGATGTGATGGGATGCATCTTCTTGAGGATATAATATAGTTACCGTACTTAATTATATTAACTGCACGAGCAGATTCATAAATTAACGCTAATTTTTGGGGTTGCGGCAGCTGAATTTGGTAAGACATGGCTGCCGCTTCACACACCCTCCACCTCCTCGATAGGCCCAAAGACAAGTTACATTCCCGGCGCGTACTGCACCACTAAGGATCACTCTATTTATGCTACTTCCATTAAGCTTTAGTGACCATGTATAGTAGCTAGCCCCTTTGCCAAAGGTATGAACCTTTCGTGTTGACCCTTGTGTTCCCAACCCTTTTTGCTTCCTACATTCACTACTTATACCCGACGTAGTGACTAGTCATGAGCACCAGTGAACCAATATGTTTAGGTGCTGACTATACCACCAAGTTTTTTGAACCTCAATTCAGCAGTATCGCAATTCAAAATATACTTCATGTACAAGACAATGTGCAAATTGCTTGGTTTGGCGGCAAAGGGAATAGAACCCCAGGGATGGCAGCCTCGCTCTCGTTATACCGTCACGGCAGTGAGGAGCACATAACTATCGTTGGTAAGCAATCACAGAATGGCCTCTAGCATAAGTCGTGGGAGATCTTAGATTATGGACAGTGCTAACAATGTGGTGATTAACAGACACTGGGTTGTTTGTTTTTGGAGACTCTCCATCCAATTGGACGTATTTTGACGACTGCGGGAACACAAAGCTGTCGTATAACTGGACAATTCCTGAAAGTGCTATATTAGTGTCTACTTTTGATCTTGTTTACAATCCGACATTCGAGTTTGTGGTTTCTAACCAGACCGTCGAATTTAGAAGTGCAAGCTTCACTATCGAACTGTTCCCAACATCCACCAGCATTATAGCAGACTCCTCGACGTCGGCTATAAACTCAGCGTCAACATTTCCAATAAGCTCCCCAACAAGTCTGAATACGCCTATATCGACCTCTATCGTACCAATTGATGCGGGAACAACTGGCCTCTCAACCAGAGCTAAAGCAGGCATTGGTAGCGGATGTGGAGTCGTTGGTCTCCTATTCCTTTTTGGAGTCATACTATATATAAGGAAGCGACGAACTCAAAGCCCCCTATCGCATAATGAAAGCACTGGCTATGAGAAGCCAGAGCTGAGCGGAGACGGTGTAAGCAAGAAAGCTATAGAGATTGCAGGAGCAGAGATACATGAAATGGACTCTCAGGCGAAAAGGGAGACAGCTGTGGAACTATCTGCGCCAACAGAAATACAAATTGATAAGCAAGTAAAGTTCTTGGGAGTCTCTTTAGCGCATTAGTATGGTCGAGAGCATCGAATATGAATCGAGGTCTTCTGTGGGAAGTGACATATGCCATAACGTGGTTTCAGCTGCAGCGAGGCCTACTTGGGAGGATGCGTTGGTTGGGCTAGGCAGAAGGACGGGTGGTGAGAAGAGCGTCGCGCGCGATGAGAAGGGCAGCGAGTGCATGGAAGGGAAAAGAGCAGCGGTGAGAGCAGCGGTGAGAACTGAGCGAACGATGGAGGGAGGGATGAAGCAGCCCTTTATATAAAACTCTCAAGCGGCGATGGGCCGCACGTTGCCTGATACGGTGAGCGCCAAACTCAGCGTGGCATACCTCGTGACTCAGATTATAGTATCTATGGCGGTATAGTAAAATATCTATAAATCCAAACTGAGCTTGGTAGGGGGAAGCCAGTTGTGTCGTTTGTCTTGTTGTTGTAGGGAGGCACCCCCTCATCAACTTTTATACATAAGGGCAGGATGATCCAAAGTCAGCGTGCAATAAGTGTCGACTCCACAAATCCTCTTTGATCCGGATCCAACCGTCCTTCCAAAGCTAGCCATATCCGGGCACTGCTAGCTATTCCTAGGATCGTGGATGATGTCCTGGAACCTGGACCGGACCTTAGACCTGGACCGAACCTAGGACCTGGACCGAACCTAGGACCTGCTGTAAGTTGCAGCCGCTGCGATAGGCTGTAGTCGTAGCCGTAGCTTATAGCTGATAAGCATAAAGAACGGGAGCAAAAGACCCGTTGCTGCCTAACTTATGCGGTTTTGTTGCTTGCCCCACATCCGAGTCACAGTGTGCACCACCATCTTGAAGCACATATGCATTAGGATTCAATCGTACAAGCTGAATGATACTCCGAGCGAGCGCGTTTAGAGGTGTGTACCTTACTACGCCAGTCTCTCGCCTAGTGCCCTCCATTCTACGACGCTCACTATCAACAATTACTGCGCGTCAACTCAAAATGGACCCATCATCTGAAAGTTCGCACCCGCCAGCCCCAGTCCTTCGAATACTCAACAGCCTTGGTAGACAGAAGACCGTCTTCACCCCGATCGACCCGGAAAAGAAGCGCGTTACTTGGTACACATGTGGCCCAACTTGTTACGACGACGCTCATCAGGGCCACGGAAGAAATGCCGTTTCACTTGACATTATTCGTCGGATCCTGCAAGACTACTTTGGCTATTCGGTGAAGTTTGTAATGAATATCACAGATGTGGATGACAAGATAATTCTAAAGAGCCGGTATTTACATCTTGAGACAAGGCTGCTAAATGAGCTCGAAAGTCAAGAAAGGAGCAAGGCTAAGGCTGACGCCCTCACTGTTGGCAAGGAAGGCCTAAGGTTCTACATTTCACGGAACCTGCCCCTCTTGTCGCCTGACACTTCGTCCGAGACCTACGGTGTGGAAATCAAGAAGGTATACAGCAATATAGTCGACAATGAGGTGACAGAAGAACAGGACGCCAAGCTTAAGATGCACATCCGCAATGGCCAACAAGCCGCGAGTGCCTTGCTGCGCCTGGAAAATGCAACAGACTCCGCGCTGCTGTCCGACTTTGTTGATCATGCGAAAGATGTCCTACACCCCTATCTGGACCACCTCCACGGCGCCACAATCGACAGCAAAGACCATGGTCTTTTCAGCTCAGTTGCCCGCAAGTATGAGGAGCGCTATTTTGAGGATATGCACGCATTGAACGTCGTTGATCCAGACGTCCTCACACGCGCCACCGAGTACATTCCCCAGATGATAGCCTTTGTTCAGCGCATAGTCGACAAGGGTTTTGCCTATCCAACTGACGATGGATCCGTCTACTTTGACATCTCGGCCTTCGAAGCAGCTGGCCACAGCTATTCTATATTAGAGCCGTGGAATCGCAACAACGCGGCGCTCCGGGCAGACGGCGAGGGGTCGTTGGCGAACAAGTCGGCGGCCAAGCGCAACGATGCCGACTTTGCCCTCTGGAAAGCAAGTCGACCTGGAGAACCTGCCTGGCCGACTCCGTGGAGCGAAAATGGTGGAAGACCTGGCTGGCACATCGAGTGTAGCTGTATGGCGTCTGACGTGCTGGGCAGCGCTATAGATCTTCACTCTGGCGGAGAAGATTTACGCTGGCCACACCACGATAATGAAGTGAGGTTTTCACTCTTCTCTTAAGAGACTATACTAACCATGAGAACAGATCGCTCAATCGGTTGCATACTGGTCCGACGATAACAAATCGCGGCCCTGGGTCAACTATTGGCTTCACACCGGCCATCTCGGCATGAAAGGCTTAAAGATGAGCAAAAGCCTCAAGAATTTCATCACAATACGCGATGCACTCAAACAGCCGGGATGGAACTCCCGTTCGCTACGAATCTGCTTCCTCCTCGGTGCCTGGCATGACAAGATTGAGGTGACTGAGACCAGCCTCAGTTCGGCGGCAGCATGGGAATCCAAATTAAACAACTTCTTTCTGCAAGCCCTTGACGTTGGGAGATTATTGGATGACCTGCCAAAGACATTGGACAGCATTCGTGATGAAGAATTGAGGTTTGAATCTCTTGACAAAGCAAAAGCTAGCCTGCACGAGGCGCTTTGCGATTCTTTCGACACTCCGGCAGCCATGAGGATCATCTCGAATTTTGTAAGCGAATGCAACGTCATGAACCTCTCAAGCTCGTCATTGCTCTCTGGTGCCAGATGGGTTAACCGCATTGTCACCATCTTCGGCCTCAACCCGCAAGGTGAGGCAGCTGTGCTAGCACATGGTGATTCGAATCGGGGCTGCGAGCAACAACAACAACCAGTGCCGAGCTACCATTCTCAGATCATCGCCTGGCACGGAGTCGAGATACCAGCCGCTGCCCAGCAGCCCATCTATACTGCCTCCAAGCTCCGAGACGACATAAGACAGCAGGTCCTATCCGACCAGGGCAACATTGATTACGCCCTTATGAGAGAGCTGGTAAACGGTGTCTCCCTTGGCACTCAATCGAGCACCCCTGCAGATTCCAATACCCGGTATCATGAAGTGGCGACGCAATTCCGCGATGACATCCATCATCTGGCTTCGGAAAGCGCGCCTGCCAAGGACATCCTTAACCTCTGCGATGCCTTCCGCGATGTCCACCTCTACTCTCTTGATATCTATCTCGAAGACCGCCAAAATGGTCCTGCGCTCGTTCGGCCGTTGGATCAATCGATGCGAAAAGCTTTGGCAGAGGAGCGCGCCGCCGCCGAAGCGGCTCAATCAGAGAAGGCAGACCGCAAAGCTGCAGAGGCGGAAAAGCAGCGAGAGAGGGATGATAAGGCGAGCGTTAATCCGCGTGATATGTTCAGGAATGAAAATTACTCGGAGTGGGATGAGCAGGGTATTCCGACCCGGGACGCAAAAGGGGAGGAGGTAACTAAAAGTGCAACGAAAAAGTTGATCAAACTTCACGGGAGGCAACAAAAGCTAAATAAAGAATGGCTTGACGGGCAGGACAACAAGTGATACTAGTTAGAAAATAAAAATAACTAACTAATCGTCAGACTACTAGACATACTGCTTCGGACCGTATCATCTCGAATTTAGTAAGTAAACTACCTAGTCGTGACTCTCGCTCGAGTTACATCGCCATCGAAGCAAACCCACTTGTATAACACCATCTATATCACTTTTCTCTCTTAGTGATCTTACCTCACCCTCTCTCCTGGTTGACAGCAAGAGGAGTAACGACAGCAGGAGTAACAGCAACAAAAACAGCTTCAACAATCTTCGTTGTAGTTATCCTGGTTAATCAGAGGTTCATCAGGCTGGCCGAGGGAGAGTTCGTCTGGCTGATCGAACAGGAGTGGTCGACTCTGCGATTCTGCTGCTGCCGATTTCCGCACCAAGCTTTTCATCTGCAGCTGTCTTCTCAAGAGCCTTCACCTCTTCTTCAAAGAAGTAATGACATCGAGCTTCTTGCCAAGGACCATGATAGCTACGGTAGTAGCAAGGCCTTCCACTATGCTCTCGAGCGCAGGGATCTGCGTGCTGCCTCCTTCTCAGCTCCTGTGCGGCATCTTCGCGTTCAGGGAAGAAGCTCCTAATTGCACTGCGTGAAACTGTTTATTAGAGATGGTCCGGTGATTTTCTCAAATTTCCCCTTAGCTGTGGACGGAGTAGGGACAGAAGTCATAGAGGGGAGTCACTCCTAATGACCGCTGGCGTGAAGGCCAAGTGATCCGACCACAAGTATTGGGATAAAACTACCTTACTAAAGTATACCAATACCCAATACTCTCCATCTCAAATTCAAGTTCCCATCGACCCAACTATTGTTGCCCTGTTGTCTAGTTGTTAGACTATGCCTCCTCCAAAGCGTATTATGAATCTGCACCCGCTCTGCGCATATATATTGACTTGCAGGGCAGAGGTATCGCATCTCTGCCACCAAAATACAGGCAACTATTGATCATACGACGTGTGAGTCGGGGCGGAGGAGTGCTGGCGGGTGGGTGTGGTGTGGTTGCGTGGGGGGGATAGCGGGTGGGGGGTTACCAGGGAAAGGGGTGACAGCGAAAGGGGTGACATGACAGCGAAAGGGGTGACATGACAGCGAACGGGGTGACAGCGAAAGGGGTGACAGTGAAAAGAGTGACAGCAACAGGAGTGACAGCAACAGGAGTAACAACAACAGGAGTAACAACAACAGGAGTGAGCGACAGCAACCTTAGATGCACGATCACTCAGGGAGGAAACTATATATACATAAGAAATAACCCCCCCATGAAGTGCTGATGGTGTTGTTTCCCGGAGGCGCCGGCGTCTTCTTGGGCTTGGTGTGTTAGATGCGCTCCTATCAAAGCTGAGGGGCCTCTTTCCCCGTTTCGTCCTTGTAGATGGTTACTTCAGAGTTGGTTTGGTATGTTTATGTCGAATAACTTTCGTTGTGCACCATCATACTGCTTAATCCCATTATCAACGCAGTTTCCGCACGCAAGCATATCTGATACATACTGGCATTCGATGGATACGACTAACAGCAGCCATAACAGTACTCACCACACCGACCTCGACCACCTCCCAGAAACCACCCAGATACCTCCCCATACCAGCATCAACATCCCCTTGCACCTGCGTCAGTTATCTCCCAACAGCAAAGCCTATACTCCCACCCCATCAACCGTCCCATCCCATTCCATCAAGCCTGCGAAACCCCCAAGTCCTACCCCAGCCGACTGTGGTAGAACCCCACGGCCGGCCGAACGCGCCCAAACCCGTCCGCGGGGCTCAACAAGTTCAGAGGAAGTAGCCAAGCGCGTGATTATTGCAGGCCGCACGACTGGATGGGCTATCGCTCAGGTAGCTGGGATCAGATCGGACTGTCAGCGGACAAGGGGAGTTATCTCAATGGAGATATTTCTCCCAGATGGCGTGGTGCGGTGCTTGCTGGGATGGAATCTGCGCCGCTTGGGCTCTCACGGTTAGGAAGGGGATTTCCACCGTCGATGGGTAATTGTCACCGTCGATAGGTCCTGTCGACAATCCATTCTCGCCGTCGCCCGACCCTGCTGCTGCTGTCTGTTAGTCACCCAAACCCAAAAGTAAGTATCCCGAAGCATCTCCAGATCGCCATCCTCAGTCAGTTCTCCTGAAAAAAAAAAAAAAAAAAAAACTCCAGTCTCTCGCGCAGCTTGCTCGGTTCTGAAGTTGTGGATCGGTAAACCCGTCCTCCCGGTGTATTGTATTGCGCATCTTTGGCTTGGAGAAGGGTGATGGCTGGTTCTTGATGTGGAGAGAACGCGTAGGTATGTTTGTTGGAGTGGTTAGGGTGGGAGATGGGGAGGGGTGGTG